>BSBK01007700.1:600000-900000 GCA_027943335.1 Chamaecyparis obtusa
AAAGACAACATGATAATGTACACATACAATGAGTGTACATTATCATGTTGTCTTTACAGTGGCTGCCCTCATGTTGTATATTCTTCTCTGTAGATGCTACTATGTGCTAGGGAACTTCTTAGAACTGTTGGTATATTCTTACAACTTGTTACACCTGGGATATTCTTCTCTGTAGATGCTACTGTGTGCTGTGGTCCAAACGGGCCCATAAATGTGGTTGAATAGCAATACATTCAAGTGGCAATTACACAAGGGACAGTCACTATGAGATGTCCTCATGTGTGACTATCCTTGTCACAAATGAGGACATCTCACAGTGACTGTCCCTTGTGTAATTGCCACTTGAATGAGGACAGTCACTATAAAGACAACATGATAATGTACACAAGTACCGTGAAGGTAGTTGCAAGTTACGGCTGTTTCATTGCATACCCAAAACAATGAAGATGTTACGGTCCACAAAACGTTTGTGCTTGAAAGATGAACAAATAAAATTAAACTTCTAAATAACCAAAGCCGCTAACAATAAATTCAACACAGATATGTCCTCATTTCTGGGTATTTTAGCTCTATAACAGCTGAATACCAGATTACATAATAATGACAAAAGAAAAATAAACCCAACGTACTCAGAAATTGTAGCTATGATTTCGCGGAGGGAATCTCTCTCAGCACTATTGAAAATACAAATGACAACATTTCTCTACATTATCATGTTGCCTTTACAGTGACTGTCCCTTGTGTAATTGCCACTTGAAGGAGGACAGTCACTGTAAAGACAACATGATAATGTACACTTACAGCCCGTGTACATTATCATGTTGTCTTTAGAGTGACTATCCTCATTTGTTGAAGAAGAAAAGCATTAATGTGGCTGAATAGCAATACATTCAAGTGGAAATTACACAAGGGACAGTCACTATGAGATGTCCTCATTTGTGACTATCCTTACAGTGAGTGTACATTATCATGTTGTCTTTATAGTGACTGTCCTCATTTGTTGA
Organism: Chamaecyparis obtusa; assembly: GCA_027943335.1. Lineage (NCBI taxonomy): Eukaryota > Viridiplantae > Streptophyta > Pinopsida > Cupressales > Cupressaceae > Chamaecyparis > Chamaecyparis obtusa. Next base: position 601,005 of record BSBK01007700.1, read on the forward strand.
AGGAAAAAAGCATTAATGTGGTTCATTAGCAATGTATTCCCAGCATCTGTACCTGCATCTCTCTTATATACTACAAGTTGCTTGCCATCAAAAATTGTAGTTCCCTCACGTGACATTGATGGTGAAGTGTTCTTTTCAAAACCATCATCTGTGGTTACCAATGCTCCTGTTTTAGGCAATAAGTTTGTTGCATTCCATGAGCCATTGGTCAAGTTTCTTCTACAAGCTTCTGATGCCTCAAAATCTAAGCAGTGCCTACGCATGCCTCGTTGTGGTTGATTATCATTCTGTACATGAATTATAATGAGTAATCAGTTTTGGGCCTTGGAATCTTGTATGTAACATGCACAGGCATTTCATGGCTAAATGAATCTATTTTAAAAGCATCAACTTTTCTTACATGATGCTGGATACATAAGTAGAACAAGCGTATATCAAATTGGAAGCAATCAGAACTCCACAATGACATATTATTTAGAGTACTCTTCAGTTTGAGTAATAATGCATATATTGACACTGTAAAGACAACATGATAATGTACACTCACTGTAAAGACAACATGATAATGTACACTCACTGTAAGGACAGTCACAAATGAGGACATCTCACAGTGACTGTCCCTAGTGTAATTGCCACTTGAATGTATTGCTATTCAGCCACATTAATGCTTTTCTTCTTCAACAAATGAGGATAGTCACTGTAAAGACAACATGATAATGTACACTCACAGTGAGTGTACATTATCATGTTGTCTTTAGAGTGACTATCCTCATTTGTTGAAGAATAAAAGCATTAATGTGGCTGAATAGCAATACATTCAAGTGGCAATTACACAAGGGACAGTCACTGTGAGATGTCCTCATTTGTGACTATCCTTACAGTGAGTGTACATTATCATGTTGTCTTTACAGTGGCTGTCCTCATTTGTTGAAAGAAAAAAGCATTAATGTGGTTCATTAGCAATGTATTAAATAAAATAAAAAATTTTAATCCACCCACGGGCGTCGCAATTGCGACGGCAACCCGTCGTAATGTGATGCAGGCGCCCGTCGCAATTGCTTGGGAGGCCTGTCGCAATTGCGACGGCCCTCTGAAGCCATGCGACGGGGGGGCGACGCCCATGCCGCTAACAAATCTTAGTCACATTGCGACGGGATATGTGTCGCAATTGCGACGGCTACCCATAGACGTCGCAATTTGCGACTAAAAAATAGCGACGTCTATGGGTGTTGCTATTGCGACACATAGCTGTCGCAATTGCGACACATAGCCGTCGCAAAATGCCCCCAAATGTATTAGTGTTTGATGCTCACAAAACCCTCATGCATCCTATTGAATTACATATTGGATGTAATCATAATCTATGTTGACATGTGAATTCTGTATATCTAGAATTATCATTAACAAATCTGTAGGCATCTTCTCTACATCTTTGTCAACCCCCAAAACCCTACACAACCCATATGCTAGATACTTCATGTAAAATTGAAAGGCCTTAAAATTATATGGTGTGCTCATATGGCTCGAAAGAGGAGCCACATATTTTCCTATTTTGGGCATGAAATGGGTAACCTGAGACTTCACTAGTTGTAATTATTTTGCATACTTGTCCTTTTATTTTTTAAAGTCAATTTCTATGGATGAAGAAGTATACAAGCCAAAGGATTTCATGAATGACCCTCTATCAAGAGTAACTAGGGCCGACTGGTCACTTTTCCTAAAATTGTTTAGAACAAGGTCATAGTTCCTGGCTAACTCAATCAATAGGTCAACATCAAGAAACACATCAGGAATTATGAGCTTCCCCATGCCTAACTTCTAGGCATTACACACTAGAATCTACTTCAACTGGTTGCTACAAAAATAATTGAAAAGATGAAAACTAGAGCAAGAAGGGGTAACTGGATCCCTATAATTAGCCATAGAATCTGTGAAGATTTCATCACTCACCTTATTATTTTGCATGAACCCTAGGAGCAAGGTGATAAACTCTTCTGAATAGTTACACTTTCCTTTCTGCTCATCTCGTTGTTCTTTCACCCCCTCACTAGATGAAACCCGACTTGATTCTAGTTGGCTCATCTTTTTAGCTCTAGACAATAGTTGGCTCTAAAATTAGCTCTTAGAAATCACTCTCTACAACTTCTCTCCTTAAATTATCACTGAAAATCTGATAAGTGCCAAAAAGGAGCATCTCGTCTTTATAACTTCTATCAATGAATGCATAGAATTGGCCAAAATTGTAGAAAATCTTTCCTCACTCACCTCAGCATTCACTCTGTGTGTAACCAAATTCAAATTTAGGCTAGCCATAAGGTGTGAGGTTGACAAGTTCATTTAATTTTTGGAAAGAAAGAAAAAAATACATGATAAATGTTGTATGCCTTAAAATCCCTCAAAATCTATCAAAAAATCCCAAGTGGAATCTGATTGCCGAACTCATTTACTTTTTCCCATCTCCGCAAAGTACATTCTACGTCAGGAACATTTTTTCTTTCATCATCTATGAGAACTTAACCACACATCATCTGGAGATAATGCGAAAACCACTATCTCATGATCTCTAACTATTAGGCTTAATTGTGGTTACATCTCGAGAATGAGTGACTGAGACATATCTCGTAATCTCATTATCTTTTCTTTAACCACAGTTCTATTCTAAGATTGAGAGATAAGACTATTATCTCTATGGAGCATTAAGTGTTGTCATTAGTATCAAAGTAGATCCATCGGTTATCTATACTAGTTAGTCAGTAAAAGGAAGAACTACATGATACACTATGCTAGTCAGTTAGACAAACAAGCCTTCATATCAAGTATTCATAAGGCATTACCAAGAGCTAAATGGAAACAAGTTTAACCAGACACTAGAGTAGTATTACCATGCATCAGAGTATATCGATCATCGAGTGTCAGTGATGTAGGAGCATCCTGGGTGTAAGAGCAATCTTGCATCACCCAAAAATATATTTTTTTGTTTGCTTTTCAATAAGGGCTATCTTGTGCAGAGCTGTTATTTATGGAAACTTACTATTTTTTAGTAAGATGGTCATATGATCTCAGAATGTTCTAATTTCATAGTTGGAGGTTCATCTTAGTCATATCAACCTACCAGTTGAGTTTCATTGCTACATCATCTGTATTGGTGAAGTTATTGAGGTTTTTGGGTATAAAATCTTTCAGGTCAATTTTGAAGGCCTTAGAGGCTCCGTGATGAAGGGTGCTCCCCTTAATACCACAAGCACATAACAGAAATAGAGAAACAACAACAATAATATGCAAGAACAAAAGATTGGCTTCTTATTATCTCCATAAATGTGGAATTACAAACTTTCAGAATTACAATATGCAAAGCCACATGGGCATTCCCTTACAATATTCTGTAGGACAAAGCCTCGAATCAATACTCAGATCTACTACCCTGAACTGCCCTAGACAACACTATGGGCCTTCTTTATATAGGCAATTTCCACCGCCCGAGAAGGTTCTAGAAATTTAGCCCTTAGGGCTGACCAAACTTAGAATTATTTTATTTTACAATTTATTACATCAAAGTCGGCTCAAAATGAGTTTTGAAACCCAAACAGAAATTTTGAAGAAAAATTATTTTCTGCCATTTCAGGTGACCCAACTTCTGAAGACCATAAGTCATCGCCCGTTGACCCAATTGGCTATTATAACCCCATTCTAGAAATGCCACGAAGTGCTCTACAGGCTTGACCTAAACAAAGCACCTATCACCCAAATTTTCAACCTCATTCGGGGCCCCTAAAGCCTTCAAAACTAAGTTTGAAGTTTCTGTACCCTACTGCCAATACCGAAAATCTTCAATATCTTCAAAACTACACCTGATCTAGCCATGAAACTTTGCTGGCAGGCTGATATGACTGAGATGAACCTCCATATGTAAAATTAGACATTCCAAGATCATAAGACCAACTTATTAAAAATAGCAAGTTTCCATAAATAGCAACTCTGCACAAGATAGCCCTTATTGAATACAAAAACAAAAATATTTTTTGGTGATGCAAGATTGCTCTTACACCTAGGATGCTCTTGCATCAGACACCCAGGGTAATTTGAGAAGTAACCCTATCACGACTCAGGTGTGCAGAGGAAAATCAAGATGGTTAACCTCCTCCTTTGTTAGCCATGATGAATCTTCAACAGGTCATCCTTTCCATTTGACCAAATACTCTTCATATGTCCTGTTCCTTGTGCTTCTGCCAACACAACTGTCTAGTATGTCTTCAATCTCCTTGATATCTGAACTAGTTGCTGGAATACTCCACTGTGCTGCTGCAACCTCATCTTCAACACCTCCTTCATGATACTCTGTCAAATCTGAAATGTTAAACACTGGTGAAATATTCAGCTTAGTAGGCAATCCTACCTCATATGCATTTCCTAAATCATGCTTCTTCAGTATCTTACATGGTCCAAACTTCTTCATTTTCAGCTTGTTATATGTGCCAACTGGAAACTGCTCCTTCCACAAATGAACCATGACTTCATCCCCAACCTGAAATTCTTTATGCCTCCTTTTCTCATCTACCTTAGTCTTATACTGCACATTCATCTTGGTAATATGCTTCCTCACCTCCTCATGGATGTTCTTCAAATGTTCTACAAAATCCTCAACTTCAGCACTACTTATTTCTCCTTTATCTATCTTTCTCAACTCAGATGCATTTCTTGGACTACTTCCATATACAATCTAGAATGGTTATTTACCAATGCTCCTGTTGATAGAATTATTGTATGAAAATTATGCCTGTGGTAAAATCAAATTTCATCCTGTTGGCTTATCTCCAACCAAACATCTCAGTAGATTTCCCAAACTTCTATTCACCACCTCTATCTGTCCATCAGTCTATGGATGATGTGATGAACTAAACTTTAAATCTGTCTTCAACTTCTTCCACAATGTCTGCCAAAAATATCCAACAAACTTAGTATCTCGATCTAAAACTATGGTCTTTGGAAAACCATGTAGTCTCACCACTTCTCTGAAAAATAATTCTGCTACATGAACAGCATCATTAGTCTTCTTGCAGGGAATGAAATGTGCCATCTTTGAAAATCTGTCAACTACTACAAAAATTGAATCATGTCCCCACTATGTCCTTGATAAACCAAGAACAAAGTCCATACTGATATCCTCCCAAGGCTTCTCTGGTACAGGTAATTGCTGATACAACCCTATATTTTGCTTCACTTCTTTCACCATCTGACATACTCTACAACTCTGTACAAACTTCTTCACATCTTGCTACAATTGTGGCCAATAATAATTCTCACCAACCAAAGCAAGGGTTTTATCATGACCAAAATGTCCAACCAATCCTCCACTATGCTTCTCCTTGATGAAATTCTCCCTCATTGAACTTCATGGAATGCACAACTGACTCCCTCTAAATAGCATATCATCTTGGATGATAAAATCCAGCCATTTCATCCTGTCTAGAGTAACAGGTTCTGTACAAGCTTTCCAAGCTTCACCAAAATTAGGATCCTCTAGATACAAATTCTTGAGTTCCTTGAACCCAACCACTTCAATCTGCATCTCTGTCAGTAATAGTTGCCTTCTGCTAAGAGCATCTGCAACCTTATTAGACTTTCCACTCCTGTGTTTCAAAATAAATGTATAACTCTGCAAAAACTCAACCCATTTCAAATGCCTCTGATTCAACTTTCCTTGACTATTCAAATATTGCAACGCTTGATGATCAGTATACAAAACAAACTCCTTAGCAAGTAGATAATGTCTCCACTTCTTTAATGCCTGAACTATAGCATAAAATTCCTGATCATAGACAGAATATTTTCTCTTGGCATCATTTAACTTCTCACTGAAATAAGCAACAGGTTTACCTTCTTGGCTCATAATAGCTCCTATTGCAGTACCACTAGCATCACAATCTACTTGAAACACCTTATTAAAATCTGGAAGTGCTAAAACAAGTTGTTCTGTAACTTTTTGTTTCAACAATTGAAAACTCTTTTCTGCCCCATTAGTCCACTTAAACTCTTTTCTATCCCCTCTCATTGTTTCAGTCAAGGGTCCACAAATACTGCTAAAATTTCTAATAAACTTTCTATAAAAGCTAGCCAAACCATGAAAAGATCTTACCTCAGTAGCACTCCTTGGAGTAGGCCATTCAAGAGTAGCCTGTACCTTCTCTGGGTCCATTTTTAGACCTTCTGCTAAAACTACAAATCCCAAATACACTAACTCTTTCTTCACAAAACTGCACTTCTTCAAATTAATCAACAATTTCTCATCTCTCAGCTTCTCAAACACCATACAAATATGCATCATATGTTCTTCCAATGTCTTGCTAAAAATCAAAATATCATCTAGGTAAACAATGACAAACTTACCCAAAAATTCTTTCAGAACCTCATTCATGAGCCGCATGAAAGTGCTTGGTGCATTGGTTAGCCCAAAAGGCATGACTAACCACTCATACAGTCCTTCCTTTGTCTTGAAGGTAGTCTTCCATTCATCTCCTTCTCTGATTTGAATCTGGTGATATCCACTCTTCAGATCTATCTTTGAGAAATACACAGCCCCACTCAAACAATCCATAATATCATCCATTTGTGGTGATGGAAACCTATACTTGATTATGATCTTGTTTATTGCTCTAGAATCTATACACATCCTCCACTCTTCATTCTTCTTTGGTGCTAATACCACTGGTACAACACAGGGACTCAGACTCTCTCGAATCAACCCCTTCTGCAATAACTCATGTACTTGTCTGTTCAACTCTTCACTTTCTGCTGGTGTCATTCTGTGTGCTGCTTTGTTTGGCAAACTGGCTCCTAGAATCAAATCCATCTAATGACTGATCTTCCTTACCAGTGGTAATCCATCAGGTACATTATCAGATACAATATCCTGAAACTCATTCAACAAATCTACAACCTCTATAGGTACATCCTCTACTTCTTCTTTACCAACTTTTGGAATTAAAGAAAAACACACATGCTCATGCCTCATACCATCTAGAAATTTTCTTCCATCAACAAATGTTATTCTTGCATTACCACATACCTTTTCTTCGGTCTCCTTCAATGGCTTTAGCTTATGTCGCACTCCATCCTTTGTCAGGGAATAGGTATTCGCACGACCATTGTGTACAACACATCTGTCAAACTATCATGGTCTACCCAACAACATATGACATGCATCCATAGAGATGATATCACATAGTACCTCATCTTGGTACCTGCCGATCTTGAATTTTACCAGACACTGTTCACTGACCATGACCTTGTGGTCATCCTGCACCCAGGCAATCCGATATGGATGTGGGTGTTTCTATCTCTTGAGCTTCAACTTTGTCACCATCTCTTCTGACACCAAATTGTCAGTGCTTCCACTATCAATAATCACATCATAGCATTTACCCTCACACTTGCATCTAGTGCGAAACAGGCTCCTCCTTTGTTCAGGTTCATTCTCACCACTCAGCAAGACTCTTCTATTAATTAGCATTTCTCCTCTTTCAGCATCTTCAGAATTTGATGATCTAGCATCTTCATCTACATGTGCAACTCTAGCATGGCCTTCATTTCTCCTGTCTGTTCTGCCTTGGCATTGAGGACATTTAAATGCCCTATGACCTTCTTCTCCATAGTGAAAACATGTTCCATGGAAGCCTCCTCTTCCAGATCCTTGTCCTCTTCCTCTTCCTCTCTAATCTCTATTACACTAATCTTGGAAATGATTGGAATTATTTCCTTTCTGATTATGATTGCTACTGGCTTCATCCTTCTTTTTCGGATCTTCATTTTGGCCACCATATGACCATCCACTAGATCTTCCACCACGACCTCTTCCATTTTGTCTGCTCTCAAACTTCTTGTTCAGTTTTTCCTCTACTTTTAGAGAAAACTGGTATGCCTCCTCAATACTATTCATTCAAACCAGATTCAACTCCTCCTGAATTCTTGGCCTTAACCCATTAAGGTATCGGGCAACTTTCTCCTTATCAGCTTCTGCATGGCCTATTCTGATGAGGAGTCGATAGAACTCCTCTGTATACTCTTGAACAGATCTTCCTGCTTGCTTCAAACTTTGCATTTTCTTTAGTAGGTCAAGCTCATAATCAACAGGAATAAATTGTCACTTTAATTTATCCACCATCTGATCCCATCTTGTGATTTTATCTTTCCCTCTTCTATTTCGCTCCAATTGAATTTCTTGCCACCAGATCTTCGAATGACCTTTCAATCTGGCCTTCACAAATTTGACCCTATCAGGATCCTCAACATCTTCATACTCAAAATATTCCTCACATTCATTGATCTAGTCAATCAATTCCTCTGGGTTAAGATTTTCAAAAAATGTAGGAACCTCAATCTTGGGTCTTTTCCCAATCTTGGAAATCACCCAAAAAAGTCTTTCTTCCTCCTGGTTCACAATTTCAGCTTCTCCTTCTTGATATTCTTCTTCAGCTTCATCCTCACTTTCATCTCTGACATTAAGATTCATTCTTTTGTGAATCTCTTCTTGCAATGCTCGCACTTGTCTCTGCAGCTCTCTAACCTCAAGTGTCACAGCACCAGCTCTTCCGCCATGTTCTTTTCGTGGAGGCATTTTCACGATGCGCGCTGAAACTCTAACCACGGTTCTGGTGCAAACTGCCTCACAATCAGCAATCTATTTCAATACTCAAGAACTCCTACTCTGATACCACTTGATGAAGGGTGCTCCCCTTAATACCACAAGCACATACCAGAAATAGAGAAACAACAACAATAATATGCAAGAACAGAAAATTGGCTTCCTATTATCTCCACAAATGTGGAATTACAAACTTTCAGAATTACAATATGCAAAGCCACATGGGCATTCCCTTACAATATTCTATAGGACAAAGCCTCGAATCAATACTCAGATCTACTACCCCGAACTGCCCTAGACAACACTATGGGCCTTCTTTATATAGGCAATTTCCACCGCCCGAGAAGGTTCTAGAAATTTAGCCCTTAGGGCTGACCAAACTTAGAATTATTTTATTTTACAATTTATTACATCAAAGTCGGCTCAAAATGAGTTTTGAAACCCAAACAGAAATTTTGAAGAAAAATTATTTTCCACCATTTCAGGTGACCCAACTTCCGAAGACCATAAGTCATCACCCGTTGACCCGATTGGCTATTATAACCCCATTCTGGAAATGCCACGAAGCGCTCTACAAGCTTAACTTGTGCAAAGCACCCATCACCCAAATTTTCAACCTCATCCAGGGCCTCTAAAGCCTTCAAAACTGAGTTCAAAGTTTCTGTACCCTGCTGCCAATACTGAAAATCTTCAATATCTTCAAAACTACACCTGATCTAGCCATGAAACTTTGCTGGCAGGCTGATATGACTAAGATGAACCTCCATATGTAAAATTAGACATTCCAAGATCGTAAGACCAACTTACTAAAAATAGAAAGTTTCCATAAATAGCAACTCTACACAAGATAGCCCTTATTGAATATAAAAACATAAATATTTTTTGGTGATGCAAGATTGCTCTTACACCCAGGATGCTCCTGCATCATTCCAGATCATGATCGACCCCTGACTGACTAGAGCTTGCATGAGTCAGGCACTATAGATCTCGTCCTGGTGTTTCTGAAAAGTGGTTATAATAGATAAATGGAGCTACGGTTAGAAAGTTATGGCCTCTAGAAATTGGGCTACCTAAAAGCATATTTTGTATTTCTTTTGAGCCGGCCCTATTGTAAAAATTGTGAAAATAAAATAATTCTATGTATAGTTGGTCTTAAGGGCTAAATTTTTGGAACCTTCTCGAGTGGTGGAAATTGCCTATATAAAGAAGGCCCGTAGTATTGTCTAGGGCAATTTTGGGTAGATTTGGGTAATGATTTGAGGCTTTGTCCTATAGAATATTGTGAAGGGAATGACCATGTGGCTTTGCAGATTGTAATTCTAAAATTTGTAATTCCACATTTGTGGAGATAATAAGAAGCCCATTTTTTGTTCTTGTAAATTGTTGTTGTTTCTCTATTTCTGTTATGTGTTTATGGTATTAAGGGGAGAACCCCTCATCAGTTAGTAAACACCGAGAAGACTGGATACCGAGCACCAGAGTATTCACTGAACAGTATTGATAGTGTTCACTGAGCGATCCAGGAAACAACATAGTAATCAGTTTTGGCACATTTATCTATGTAAATAGTTACACCAGAATCACAAAATGTTTTACCAAGATCGAGGATTATTTATTATAGATGTAATAATTAAATGTGATGATGATCTCTATGTAATAGTTAGATCTAGGTTAATTTTGTATACCGTAGATCTTAGGTTAGTTTCCTAATATGATGTAAACCTAATTAGGTCATGAAGGTTAGGCAGTGATGGAAATCATAGAAGTATGCTATATATTTGTAATTCATGACATTTTGACATAATTTTTATGTAATGTGAAGGATAAGAAGGAGATCTTGAAGCAATTAGTCACCTACAAGACATTAGTTTTTAGACAAGGTTGATTACCATTCAGAGATATTCAGTTTATTCAGAATCAGTCAAGATTACCAAGAAGTATAGAGGAAAGATATCTACACATTAAGGTGATATATATTTGATATTTCATAGATTTGATTTAGACAAGCATAAGTTGTCAACTAAAAATATTTTTTGTTATTCTCTAATCATTGTAACAGAGTTAGAAAAATCTCTTAACAGAGTAGACCTAACAGTCTTGTTGTAAATATCTTAACCGAGTAAACACTCAAGTAGTGTTGTTGAAATCCTTTAACCAGGTAGATCTAGTCGATCTTATTGTTACTCCTAACAAAGTAAGATCATCAAATTTGATCACAACTTGTAGCCTTAACCAGCATAATTTATTATCTGCAATAGTGAAGAATGTGTGGGTGTCATGTCCACCACATTTTTTACCTTCTAACAAGGGTTTCTATATAACCAAAATATCTATGTTATGTGATTTAATTATTGTCTATTTTTATGCAATTTATATTTACAAGTCAATTGAATGAATGTTGCACATAATGGATTCAATTGGATAGTTTAGTTATCTACTAATTATAGATTGAGTATCAAGTTAAAAGTTTTTGAGGGCACTGATTCACCCCTCCCCTCTCAGTACCTTATCTATCCACTTCAACAAAGCATTATCTCTAAGTCACTAGATATTTCACTTAACTTCAGCAAGTTCTTGAGACTAAGCACCAACCCTTGATCTTTCTTATCATCTACAACTGTCTCCCAATCTCCATATATTTCAAAACTTAATTGTGACTTCATGAGATTAGGAGATAACCACCTATCTTATTCATTTAAGCTTTGTCGCTTGATCTCCAGATAATATATAACATATCTACTTTATTACAAGACTTAGAGATCACCCCTTTGCCAGGTCGCTGGATATTAACAACTTAACATCAACCATCACGAGATTAAGAGGTAATCGCAATAAGTGAAGTCATACACCTTATTGTTGAATCTCTAAATGAAATTAGACTTCACCGTCACTTTACGAGATTTGAAGATAATTGTTTCTTTTAAAGCCCATTACCTTGGTCGCTTGATCTCTAAATACTACTTGACTGTCATGCCCAAAAATAAACCAACAAAAACACAACAATATTTTTTTTTAACTAGTTATTTTGAGGTTCAAGGGTTAAGTCGACTATGGTTAAGCCAACAATGACCTAGGTTTTAGTTATCTATAGCGTTAACCCCTAGTTTCTTGTTGAGATAGTGAGGTGTGAAGGGAGTTGTGGAACAATCTCAGAACAAGGTTTAAATGAAGGTTGATAACTACATTAGGTAATATTTGGGTAGTCATATGATTAGTTATGTTTCCTCAAAATCCTGAAATCCATTAGGACATATCCATCAATCATAGTATCACTATTATTGAGGTGTACAACTAAAGAATGTTTAAATCCTAATTAATGGATTCATTTGATAAACTCTCCATTAACCCTATTGATTAAAAATCATTAATCTATTTTAAGAAACTTTATCTTATTTGGAGGAGGGTGGTGATAAGTTCAAACTCACTAACATGTTGAATCCCTCTAAGGATACTTGTTAACATAAGCCTAGTTGTATACAATGACAGGTTGACTATCATGTGCGTGTATAAATAGAGTATATGTTCAAAAATCAAATTCGTCGTATGTATAACTAGTGCTCCAAGGGATTTCTAATTTTGTTGGCCACATGTGTATTTAGTTATCTAAACACATTACAAAAGTTCATGTAAGAGTTTAAATATATGGATCTAAATTTATAATTATTCTTAGGTGGTGTTTACTAAGTTTCAATGAGAATTCAAAAATAATATCAGGACACTATAAGACCTAGTAAGGTTAACTTATATAAGAGGAGTAAAATGTATAAAATGACAAATTTTATACGTTAGTTAATTTAATTTACTTGATCAAGTAAAAGAAAGAATTTCCAATAAAATAAATTAAATTAAGTAAACAAGGTAAAATAAATTAATTAGACTATCTAAATTAAATGTGCAAATTAAACTAAAATAAGTATACAAACCAAATTAAGTATACTAATTATATTAACTTAAATAAACTATCTAAATTTAAATATGCTAATTTAAATACTAATAAATTTACTATTAAATATTAATTTGAATATCATTTTTTTTATAATAATAATAATTCCACTTAATAACAAAACTAAATTAATCAATAACCAAATTTAAAAATATATAAAATAAAAAAATAACAAAATTAAATATTTAAAAGAAAGGTGCATTTTTTGGGGGGTTTTAAGTCCCGAAGGGACTGGCGGATCCGCACTGCTGGCAATGCAGTACCCTGCCTCGGTAGGCCCGCACTGCCATGCGCAGGGTGTTGTGAAGGGGCGTGTGGGGACCACCCCACCCCCATATAATATTTTCTTTTTGCTTTTTTATATAAATTTTATAAAATATAAAATTTTATCAATTACACTCCTTTTTTAAAAGTTTTCAATTAATTTTATTTTTTTATATTTATTATGATTTATTATGAGCAAGCCTTTTGGGGTGGCGACCCAGGTGGGTCCCACCAACTGGATTTGACCTCTTTTGAAGGAAATATAATATAGTTTGTTTTGTGTTTCTCTTATTTAACAAGGATTTGTTTATGGTAAGTGGATGATGTTTTATAATAAAATATTGACTGTGGTTTTTGGAAAATGTATGAAATTTTTCTCATACATTTTCCAGAGACCTATAGGTCTCCATCTTTGCCATTTTCTTTGATTTTTTTTTTCTTGGCCTTTACACATAGCTTATTTGTTTGTTTATCTTCTCTTTTTTTTTCCTATTGTTTTCACAAGAATACTAACATTGAATTATCAAGAGGATTTGTATTGAGATAATGTTCATATGATTTCTTTTTTTTAGACACACTACTTTGAAAAATCAAGGAGATTAGCAACATTTATTCATTTTCTACTATGAATACCCATTCTACAATATATTCAATTAAAATACTAGAGAGAGACTGTTTTCACAAATTTGAGGAACACTATTTTGCAATATCAAGACAAAATTCCAACATGTTTTCTATTCCTATCATTGATTTCCAGCTTACATTATTACAATAATAAAATACAAATTTGTAGCATTCAAAAAATATGAGTTACAAGAAGAATGAACAAGATTCTCTCCATTACATTTTCAATATACAACTTCACAATAACTAAATGAAGAGAGAGTATCATTTTGCAACACTAAAAGTATGCATTCCTACAATAGAGAGCTATTCCCATTGCAAGGGTTTCACAAATGTAACACTAAGCATCATTTTCACAATAAAAACACAATGGAGGATTCTTCCCATAGCTATCCACATGAGCATAGTCTCCAATGCCTGCAAATGAAAGGGGAAAACCATGGAGAGCTCACCTCCCATCCAAGGTCTCAAGAAGACCACCCCCGAGCTTGGAGAATCAAGGCCAAATGGGTACATACAAAACACACAGCTCACAAAATACATATATGAACAAAACTACATCAAAATCCCAACCATGGCTTCACAAATGAGTTTTCCAAACCCATTGAAGTAAGGTAAAGGTGGGCTTTTCCAAGGAGGAGAACACCATTACATATACATATTTCCAATGAGATTTTTCCATGCCTTTCCAAGGCTACATTGACATTCCTTCCATATCCAAATTTTTGTCATTTCCAATCCCAAATACAAAGATTTACAACATGGCTTCATTGATCCCATACCATATGAAATTCTCCTTCTTCTCCAAAAGAAGAGACTCTCACTACAATGGAGAGCCCAACTAACCCCTTCACCCAAGGCTACTACTTCCCTTCCCAAAGGGTGAATGATGCCTTAAACTCCCATGAACAAGCATATCAACACAAAGCAAAATAAAAAAGAAGATTCAATCCATAGTCACTCATACCCAACCACAATCAACAACAAAATATTTACATAACAAGGAAAACATGCATTTCGACACATACATTCTACACAATATTATCTTCGACATGAATTTACAAAATAAAGAAACTTCCTCATGGTAAGACCACCAACCTTGGTCCAATACAAAATGGAAGAATGAGGTTGAGTAGAGATCCCTTGTCTTTTCTTTTCTCTAACCCTAAGTGACTCTAAAATTAGAGAGTGTGTGAACACCCACTAAGTTTCTCCAAGCACTCTAAAAAGACCTCCAAAATCCTACTCATGATCAAGCAATTAATGAGACATGACCCCTAGTCCTTGGCCTTACCTCTTGTCCCCCCTCTTAATTGTGGGTTTAGCAAGGAGTCTGGGACAAGTTAGAATGCATGTGTCCATCTCCATTTTCGCCACTTTTGAAGAGTATCCTTTTTGGAGGGCCATAATGGTGATCTAGACTTTCCCATAGGTAAAAACTAGTCCCCAACTCAAGGTACCCCACTAGGGTTAGCTAATTTTGGCCAAAAAAGAACTCTAGGGTCACTTTTAACTCCTCTAAAGTACCTCTAAAGTTAAAATCTGAGTTCCAACTTGATGTGATCCCTACAAGACATCTATATGCAAGTGGCATTAACATAATACCCCATAAGGTTAGGTGATTCTTTCCCAAACCCTAATTGACATGTCACCATCCACATGGACAATACAAGTGTCAAGTGACACCATAAAATACTCATCACATTCACAAATGACATGTCCAATTAACTAAATGAATTTAAAATATTAAAATACATTCAAATTACATTTACAACAAAGATCACATTACAACGAAGTTTCAATCTCTTGATTACATTAAACCTTGGCTTACTCAATTCACATGTGTTTAGCCCCGATTCTCTGAATAATTCCATGGTTTTCTTTCTTGCACACTAAACTCAAGCATCAATAGTCCAAGGCAATAAAATCACATGCAAATATATATATACAATTCATAATTAGCGACATTAATCAATATGCAGAGTTTAATTTTCTAATTACAATTTTTATTTAGTAATGCTCAAACATAGTACCTTCATAATTTAACATCACGACATAATATCCATAATATTTCCTAACTTTAAGGCATAATCCATGAAATAAACAAATGTAATCATGATTAAATCTTTCTCATCAAATCACATATCTAAGCATGTATATCCAAAATCAAAAATATGTTCTATGTTCTAATCCACATCAAAACATAATTCTCACAATATAATCATCATCATAAAACATAATATCATTAAAATCAAAGGAAAAATCAAATAATGACATTAAATAATTAAATCAAAGCTTAAAGGGATCAAAAACACTATATAATTGATTTTAATCAATTAATTGTATAGTTTTAAACTAGAAATCAAATTGAACCTATTCCCTTACATGGCTAATTTAATTAATTGATAGAATTTAATTAATCTTAATATCTTTCAACAATAATTTGAGCAACCAATGAGAATTGAGAGACAAAAGCACATGGATCACTCCAAAATAGTTGAATCTCAATCACACATTTCAACTTTGAATGTCATCTACTCAAATATGTCTTTTTGTCCAAACCTTTGAGACAAACATTTAAATTGTCCCCCCATTTAAAAACATTGCAAATTTTTTGACTCAACCAAAGCTAAATCATGATTAAATAACTCTACCCCCTACCCTTGGGATTTTACTATAAATAAGAGGCATTTTGAGAGCAATAATCATCTTAGAAATTCATTTGCAAAGCATCACCATTATAGGCAATTTATGAGCAATTGAGAGCATTTGAATTATCTTTGTATCACATTTGAGAGCTAGATTAAGAATTGTACTATCATAGTTCTCATTCTAGGATTGTCACTAGTGGAGAATAGGCTGAGAGCTTGACTTACCAAACTTAGATAGAGAACCATGGGATATCATGGATGTTAATTTCAATTCTTAGCTTAAATTTGCATTGTATTTTTCTAGAATTGTAGTTGATTATCCTAATTTCATGAAGGTGTTAAACTTACACACACAAATGGAACCCACCGTGGGGCTTTGAGCCTCATCTTTATCATTTTTATCAAGTTTTGTGTGTTTTGTCTTTACTTTTCTGTGGATTTTTGTAGAAAATAGGAGAAATGACACCTATGAAGGATTTAATGACACGTATCAGCATTTTGTCGATGCCTGACAGTAGTTGACTGAAGCCTGAGTGATTCCTTCTATTATGTCTTTTATTCTCTCTAAAGCCTATGAGATAAAGTGTTACGCCTGCAAGCATAAAGTGATGCCTGTGATCTAAGAACTAACACCTATCAGCTGAAATTTGCTGCCTGTGATGACTTCTACTGCATAATTTACCATGATCTATCACGCCTAGTATTCTTTAACTGATGCTTAGTAGTTTTTATTTGCCACTTGGAATAATTTATCGTACACAATTTTCAATACTTTTAACATCTGTCAGTTAAAGTGTCACACTTACTAATCTTTAAAAATTGCTTAAGTCACTAGAAAGTGATGCCTATGAATTTTAAAGTCACGCTTGATAATTGTTTTGAATACATAAAAATAGGTTTTGAAAGGACCTGAAACCTTTTACATAGAGATAATAGATACGACATTTAAGCTCCAACAGTTCAAGTGAATCAGCACCAAAAAAAGCAACACAAACAAGTCCTTAAACACAAAGACCAGCCAAAAGACAAAGGATAGCAAAAAAGGAAAGCAAGATAGCAAGTTTCTATCTAAACACATTTCATCAGTTCTGTGGCCTGATCTGCAAGAATCTGCATGTTTGCAGCAAATAGCTTCAGCTCTTCCATGTCATTCTTATTGCCATCTTCCACCATCCTGGACCTAGATCTCATATGTTTACTAGGTCCCTATACCTCTTTAGTCTCTATGATCTCTTGGTTCCCTTTCCCATTATCAAACTTGTCAACCAAGATCTTCACATGCTCATTTGAAGCCTTGAGGACAGCAAAGCTCTGTTCTACAATATTCCCCATGGTCTTCTCTAGCTTGTCAATTCTCTCTTCCATAGTCTCAACTTTCTTGGTTAAAACATTACTGCATTGGATTTTCTCCTCCATGGCATTAAGTCTGTCATTGAAGGTAGCAACACCCTCAGCTCTAGCAACAATGTCAGTGAGCTCATCAATAGTTTGGCCCAAGGTTTTCTTCCCCAGGTTCATCCTTTTAAGAATCCCCATTTCTTTTTGTAGCTGGTGGATGTTGGACTTCATCATAGTGATGTCATTCTTCATTATGCTAAGGGTAGACAAGAAGGCCAAGCACCCTAAATTCTCAAAATCCTCATTCCTTCCCTCATTAATCTCAAGACCCCTATTCTCTTCCTCCATGTTCTCCTTAGGATTCTCCACCTTCTCCTTATCTAGGTTGGCCTTTTCCTTCTCATACCCTTCTTTCTCAATATTAGTCACGTCCTGTGCAAATTCTTGCAGGAGTTTTTCCTCAACCCAAACATCCTTACCAGTACCCCCACTCTCCTCCATAATAGGGTTGTTTTCCACATAGTTTTCTTGATCATTCTTTCCCTGGGAAGAGGAACCCTCATCAAAAGATATGAAGACCCTCTTCACCACTTTCTTCTTCCTAGTTTTATTTCTAGTACAATTTCCAGTAGGTTCCGGTCACTTCTTCCCCTACTTCTTGGGACTCTCCTCCCTACTCTCTTCTTCCTCTAATTCCATGTCAGTAGTAGAATCCTCCATCTTCCTTTTCTTTTTTTTCTCCTTAGGGATATCCTCCTGGTAATCCTCAGAATCCCCCTCTTCATCTTCCATTTCCTCCATAAAAGGCTCCTCAGACTCCTTCCCGTCAGTATCATAGTCTTCCAGGGCTTTTCTATTGAACCGAGATCTTTCCACCTTCTTCAACTTCAACACCTCAAATATGAGTACCATGAGCCCTTCATGGCAGGCATGATCACCCTCTAGATCCCTTTGCCAATGAAGGAGGGAAGCATTCAAAGAACTCAGTAAATAGAAAGGAAAATTAATCTTAACCCCATGCCTAAAATGTTTTAGAAGAGTAAGATGGTGGTTGTAGATTTTAGTATACCGACCATCAAGGGTAATGTAGCCTATGATAACAAATAAAACAAGGTGCCAGGGCTTGGAAATGAACTTAGGATCAAAGTACAAATTGTCCACCTTAACCATACGGTCTCTCTCCTACTTCATGGGTGCAAAAGCCTCCAAGGCTTTGTCCAAAATATTCATGTCCCTGTAGAAGTTGATGCCCTCAGTCATCAAGCCAGTCACTTCAGCAACCACTTCCTCGGTCACCTCCATGTTTTGTGTGCCCACCAAAATGCTTCCCTTGTTCCAAGTTTTGATGAAATTTCTGGTCACCGCCACTTTCCCTCCATGTAATCTCTCCAAAAAAATTTCCAGACCCCCTTCTTTGATAATTTTCCAAATTTCCTTATTCTGTTTCCAGTCACTACAGTCCGTTGGCTCACATCTCCTCTTTCTGCCTCCCATGGCTTTGTGAAATAATAGGAAGCCAAAGTTCAAATGAATTTCCTCTCTCTGTAACTTTTCCTTCAAACTATAATAACCATTATTAATGTTATTCACAACCCACAACTCGTGCCAAAGGACCCCAATAATTGTCTCGAAATCAGGCCATTTTCCTTCATGATAGTCACACAAATTTTTGCACTCAATACTCATTAATGATCTCTTCATTAAAAATGTGTTTCTTACTCCTCATCCTCTACTTACTAATTAATGATGATCCATCACAGGGGATATCCAAACCATCATTCCACTCAATTTCCACCTAGCTTTTACAAGCCATGTTCGCAACCTAGTCAGCCACTAAATTTGCCTCCTTGAAAACGTGGGATATCATGCATTTTTCAAAGGTGTCAATAATTTTTTTTGCCTTACTTAAAACATTTTCTATGGACCACGAAGGGGTCAAAGTGTTCTTCAAACAATTTACAATACTTAGGGAATCCCCTTCAATCCATATTTTGTTATAATTCTTCCTTTTGGCAAGTAACAACCCATAGAGAGAAGCATTAGCCTCCACCACCTGATTGGTGTTGAAGCCTATAGGAATAGCCATAGCCCCTTTACAATTCCCAAATTCATCTTTGATAACCACTCTACAACCAGCAATTCCGGGGTTTCCTTTAGAGGCACCGTCAAAATTGATTTTGACCCATCCATTAGGAGGATAGTCCCACCTAGCCTCTTCCCTCAGCTTTCTTTGGATTAGAACTATCCTTCCTTCAAGCTTCCACTTCTTGTAAACTTTTGCCTCCCACTCATTCTTCAGATCATGATAGTTCTTTATCAACCCCAAGTTCTCCAACAGAGCACTCTTAATCTTGTGAAAAATACTCTCCCAATTGGACTCCTTATCCCTAAAAATTCTTTCATTCCTTTCTTTCCACACCCCCTAGCACAAAAAGGGTAGGAAGAAATTCCAAAAGGAGATTAAAAACTTGTTGTTAGTTGGTGGTTTCCAGCACATAAACAACTCCTCTATGTTATGAGGGAACACCCACTCCATATTCATTAGATCAAAGAATTTTCCCCATATTTGACTAGTGAAAGGACAATGAATTGTCATATGGTTGATATTCTCCTCATCATTTTTGTAGAGACAACATCTATTAGTTATAACTAGACCTCTTTTTCTGAGATTATCAATTGTGAGAACTTTATCCTGCAATAAGATCCAAAAGAAAACATTAATTTTAGGAGTTAGTCCCTTGAGCTAGGATTTGGCCCAGCAAGGTTCAGGGTTGTCTTCAAAGTTCTGTATATACAGGGAAGAAACTAAAAACAAGCCATTAGTACTAAATCTCCAAATGAGGGAGTCCTCATCATCAATAAGAACCATAACATTCAGAAGGTTATTCAAGTCCCTGAGGGAAGGACCAAACCTAGACAAGTCAGTCCATTTACCCGCCTCCCAATAGTTTTCCACTCAATTGCCCAGGAACTATTTACAAAGAGTAGACAAGTCATTCCAGCTAGGAACCTCTTTTAGGGGTTTATCAAGTAGCCATATGTCATCCCAAAAAATAATTTTCTTTCCATTACCAACCTTCCATTTCACCCCCTGCTTAATCATCTCCTTTCTTCTAAGAGCATTGCCCCAAATACATGATCCACCTTGGGAAGAATCAGAGTTCAAGAACTTAAAGAAGTCAGAGCTATCCCTATTATATTTATTGTTCCATATAGTGTTCCATTCTCCTGTGTTCTTGAACATTCTCCAAAGGATTTTAGCCATGAGATACTCATTTATACTTCTTATAGTGTGTAGACCAAGACCCCCTTTCCTAGTTAGTTTTCAAACCTTCTCCCATGCAATAAGGGCCATCCTTTTCTTTTTCTCAACTCCGAACCAAAGGAAGTTCTTTTGGATTTTTTCTATACTATTAGAAAACTTCTTAGGTATTTTGAAAAGGCTCAAAGAATAGAGAGGGATACTTTGAAGGGTATCTTTGAGTACAGCAATCTTACCAGCCTAGCTAAGAAGAGCACCCTTCCAACCAGCAAGACTTTTGTGAAATTTGTCAATCATATCCCTCCAAAAGGAATCTAGAGGATTGAGGCAGAGAGGTAAACCAAGATAGGACCCTGGGAGATAGTCCACCTCACAACCAAGAAATCTTTTTAGCCTCTCTTGTCTTTTTTCAGGCACATTAATGAAGAATATAGAGCTCTTATTCTAATTTATACTCTGACCAGTAGCACCAGCATAGTTGTCAAGGGCTTTTTTAATGGTTTTTCCATTTTTGATAGAAGCATCACCCATAATTATGGAATCATCCATGAACTATTGATGTGAACACATCAAATCCTTAGAGGAAGGTTTCAGACCCCTGAATTCACCTTTGTTAACCAGCCTGCCAATGTGTCTACCCAAACATTCAGCCAAAATAACAAAAAGAATAGGAGAAAGGGGCTCCCCCTGATAAAAACCTCTAGAAGATTTGAAGAAAGGGGTAGGAGAACCATTCATGAGAACATAGAATGTGGTAGAGGAAACCAAGTAGTGGATAAGGTCTCTACTCCTTTTATTAAAACCAAAAGCCTCTAGAGTAGCCATCAAGAAGTCCCAGTCAACCCTATCATAAGCTTTGGACAAATCAAGTTTCAGCAAAAAACCTTCCTTCTTTGACATAGTTAAAGAATTTATATTTTCATGGACCAAAATGATTGAGTCCAAAATTTGCCTCTAGGGGACAAACCCATTCTGTTGTCCTGAAACAATAGAAGGAAGAAAGGTGAGGATTCTAGAAGTAAGGATTTTAGAGACAATCTTATACACCGAGTTACATAAGCTGATGGGTTTGAATTGGTCCATACTATTAGCCCCACTTTTCTTTGGAATTAGAGCAATAAAGGTACCATTCAATTCCTTGAGGATCCTTCTAGCCCCAAAAAATTCCTTGATAGCATTAGAAACATCATCTTTCAGAATCCTCCAATACTTTTGAAAGAAAAAATGAGGATACCTGTCAGGCCTAGGGGCTTTATCTCCATCAAAGGAGAACACAGCCTTCTGAATCTCATCCATACAAGGTATATCAGCAATATATCTATTATGAGCATCATTCAGGATAAGGGGTATACCATCCAACAACTCTCCTTGTTACTCCAAATCCAGGTTCTCAGCTTGCTTTAAAAGCTCTCTAAAGAAATTATTTGCCTCACTTCTGAAATCTTCCTCCTTCTCATTAATGGTTCCATTGACCTACATTCTAGATATTTTATTGCTCATTCTATGTTTCATAGTGGTCATGAAGAAATATTTGGAATTCATGTCCCCTTCTTTTAGGAAAAGCTTTCTCGATCTTTTCCTCCAAAAGCATTCTTCATTTAATTGTTAACTAACACGCTTTAGATGATAAATGACACTTAGCATTTTTCATTTAATTTTTCTGTGAAAGTATTAAATTTAGTTTTCTAACTCTTTATCTGTGTTTTTTTTCCTGCAGATGAGCAAACACAAGAAAGTCGAGAAACCAGAAAGCAGGGTCACTCAAGCAAGCAAAGAGGTAATAATCCAAATTAAACATGAAAAAGAGATTCATAGTGCGACAATTTTAGAAAGTTTGGGATTAGAAGAGAAATTGTATGCTCAAAAACATTAAAGTATTAGATGCTTACAAGAAGAAATTCCCTACTTTGGATTAAATTTGCTTGCATTAAGGTGTTAAAATTTTTATCAAAAACACTTAATTGCAATTGCACTTTGTTCCTTTTTGGTTTCTCTCATTTTGTATGGCTTTGTTGACTAACTTGTTGGACGAGGGAGTGGGAACGATCGCCACTAGGTGAGTGAATTTTTTTTTAAAAAGCCAAAAACCTCATAAAAGTGCCTAGCCTTTGCTAGCTACAAAAAGAGGTATTCATCAAATCAAGCTTGCATTTGCTTAAATTGTGGCTATTCATTGAATCTAGATTTTAATAGAGAAACCTTACTATTTGTCAAATTGAACAAGCATTAGGCATATGCTCTCAATTTTTTGAAGTGGATCAAAAGGCCAAACATGTTAGTTCAATTTGGTAGAAAGGAAGGGAGGAATTAACAAAACACTTTGTTTATTAAGAATCTCCTTGTAAAGAGATTGAAAAAGAACAAAATCTAATTGAAGTGTTTGGAACAAAGAACAACAATAGGGATATGCTCTTCACTTTCTAAGTGAACCAAATTCCCAAACTTGTTAAACTAAGTTCAATTTCTTGCTTTTCTATACATGTTAGTTAAAATAGAGCAATAGAGGGTCTACCTCCCGAGATTTTCCTTACGAGGATGGTGAGAGGGAACAACCCAAGTGGGAGACAATTGCTTTAGCCACAGTACTATCCAACCCACTATAAAAAAATACACTCTTCCTTAATAAGGGAGTGACTAGGTTTTGTGCAAGTTTCTTCACTTCCTCTAGTAGTCCTTTTGGATTGCACCAAATCATTCTTTTGTGCGTGTGAGAAGCCCGCAAGTGGGAAAAAGAAGTTGACATGATTTAGAATGGAAGTATTCAATAAATCTTGATAAGTAGTAAGCTTCCTTGTAGAGCCAAACATGTTAAAAGCCAAATCTGACACTACGTAGTTTTCTTGGAAGATATTTTTGTTGATACTTGTTAAAAATGACCGAGAACATACACTTTTAGTGTGGTTTTAGGGATATGATGAAAATTTTATGTGTGTGTTGCATTTGTACTCCATTTTTCAAGCAAGAAAATTTTGCAAACCTGATCTTACAATTTTTAAAATTTGAAATTTACAAGTTTGCAAAGTGTCACCTACACATAGAGGAAAACCGCATATGCACAGTAAAGTCACGCCTGTGACTTTTCAGAAAATGTCTATCAATAATGAAGTCACACATGTGATAGTTTAAGTAACACCTAGAAAAATTTAAATCATGCTTATCAATAAGAAAAAGCCACTTGCTTACCTGTAGAGTGCCACCTAAGAATATTCTAGTCACCGCATATCAGTTGTTAAGTCACGTCAACACACTGGCAAGTAATGCCCATAAACAAAAAAGGGAAAATAATGAATATTTTTTTAGGGTTTCAAAAAAAATTGATTTCATATTCAGATACCCTTTTGGCTATTTTATTTGTTCCAGTATCCTGCCTAGTCAAAAATCCTAGTTTTGAGCAATTTTGGAAATTTTATAAGGATTTGGCCACAAGCAAGTAAGATCAAGCCCATATCCAAGAGCTTGTATGCTCATTCTATCTTTCACTCGATCACATTACATATTGCAAGAAGATGGAACTTATCTAAGGCAAGAGCTTCCTTTTCCAAGTGATACTTTTACCGCCCCAAGAATACCACAAGAACCCGTTCAAGAAGCGAAAACCAACATGATGTTCTCTGGTAGCTTGGGTAATAACAACAATGGAGGTATTGACCCAAACAATTAGAATAATACCAATAATGGAGGAATAGACCCTAATAATCAAGGAGTTGATAACACTAACAATAGGGGTAATGGTGAACCAATTGCTGAAGATGCCACTGATGAAAAGGTTAGTGAAGCTATACAAAGCCCATACTTCTTGAAACTCATGGAAAAGGCATTAGAAAGAGATAAGGAGAAATATTTTTTAGACCTAGCCCGAGTAGGTCTTAAACTCCCTTGCGACTATGATGTTAATCAACTTAAGAAACCAAAAGTTGAAGAGAGCTCGATCGATATCATGAATAAACAATTTAAGTTATTTCAAATGCAATTGGACACAATAAAGCAAAGCGGGGCTCCAAATCCATTTTCAATAGAAGCATAATGTCCTTTCCCATTTTTCAAGAGTCTAGTCATGGTACCATTCCCTATCAATGTAGTATTTCCTAAGTATGACAAATACGAAGGAACATCTGATCCTCAAGATCATCTACGGGAATTTTGTGCATTGAGCTTAGAGTTCATGCATGATACAACTTATTTAATGAGATTATTTCCTAGGAGTTTGGGAGGTATGGCCATGGAATGGTTTTCAAAATTACCTTCCGGCATTCAAACTTTTGAAGAGATGGCTTCTAAATTTGTAGCACACTATTCATACAATATCAAACACGAAGTTACAATGATCACCTTATGTAATACCAAGCAAAAAGAAGGAGAAGGATTCCTAATCTTCCTACAAAGATGGAGGACGGTATTTTCTAGATACCCTCAGAGTGTACCAGAAAAAGAAAAGATGGATATCTTTATCAATAGCATGAGTAATGAGATGAATTATCGGTTGAGAATGAAATGTCCTAAAACCTTCCAAGATCTTATCTAAAATGGAGTGACTACGGAGGAGGTATTAGTTAAGAGTGGAGAGTTAAAAATTTACAAGGACAATAAGAATTACACTAACAATACCTCCAACAACAACCATAACAACCAAAATAAGAACTTTTCTAACAGCTATAATCGGTTTGAGTTGAAGAACAACAATAAAGGAGTGGTCAATGACGGTGTTGTTGATGCTAATAATTTAAAAGTGACTCCTTTTTCTCTCACAAGAACACCTAATCAAGTGAACAATACAAATCAGGCTCCCAAAGTGCCTTTCAACAGAAATACCAATAGTAGCAACTTTGGGAACAATCAAGGAGGTAACAAGTTTAAGCAATTATTGGCACCATCTCCCAAGATAACATTCACACCTTTGGGTGAACCTCTTGAGAAGGCATTGAGGACCCTCATTGCTAATAAGATCATTGATCTACCTAGACCTCAAGCCTATGAGCCACAAAATAAGCCTAGCTAGTGGAGTGAGAATAGTCATTGTGAATACCATCGAAATAGAGGGCATACCACAAATGATTGTTTACAGCTAAAGAATGTGGTACAAGATCTGATTGATAATGGTGTGGCCACTATAGAAGGGCCTCAAAGTAATAGAGATGACACAGTGTTTAAAAAACCTTTTTATAACCATGAGAAAGGTGAACTGTCCAATGGGAATAAGAAAAGAAGCAACAATATCAATTTTGCTCCTCATTATGATAACATTATCAATACATTATCCAAGGATGAGCATGTTGTAAATACTATTGTGATCAAGGAACAGTCCAAAGAAGAAACATTAAATGCTATCACTAGAGGGAAAACTTCAAGGATTACCCTACAAGGGGTTAATCCAAAACCTATTGGTCCTCCACAATCCAACATTTTGGCTAAACAACTATCTACAACAACAAAGCCATATAGTTTGGTAGATCAACTACAAAAGACTCCAGCACAAATTTCTATTTTGGAGTTATTAAAATTTTCTCCAAATCACAAGGAGATCTTAGAGAAAGCTCTAGTGGAAACTAATATTTCTATCAACTTGGAAGAGGAGAAGTTTTAGAATATGGTAGGGCACCTCATCTCACCACATTGTCTTTCATTTTTAGACCATGATGACATGTCCATGACCCATCCCCAAAATCTGCCACTACATATAGAAGTCTTGATTGAAAGACATAGGGTCAAGAGAGCTCTCATAGATGGGGGAGCTGGTCTTAATATTTGTACTTTGAGCCTTGTCAAGTCTTTAGGATTATCCAAGTCATGTATTGATCCTACAAAGAGAATTACCATAAAAGCTTATGATGAGGTGGAGAGGTCTTTGAAAGGCATGATTATATTGCCCATTCAAGTTAGACCTGTCAAAAAGGATACAAAATTCCAAGTCTTAGATATGAAATTAACTTATAATATCCTATTGGGGAGGCCATGGATACATGAGATGCAAGCGGTTCCTTCCACGTATCATCAATGTATCAAATTTCCATACATGGGTGAGGAAATCACAATTGGAGGGGATTCAAATCCTTTCTAATATTGCAATGCACTAAAGCCGATTCACGAGTTATTTATTCCTCATAATAGAGAAGGGATTATTCCTAAGGGATACCATTGAAGACATTAAAGTGGATGATCCTAAGTTAACATTAAGTGCTACTTCTACTTCAAACCCTCCTCGAACTAACTCAACTACATCAACTAAAGGAAAGGAGAAAGTGAGTTATGGGGGTCCAACTTCAAATGAAAATTAAGATAAAGCATCTACACCAGAAGTAGAACTTTTCAAACCCACTAAAGAGGAGAAAGGCAAAGCTAAAGAGGATCATTACAAATATATGAGTGAGATGATGCGCACATTTCAAAAACAATGTAAAATCAATTCCAAGGGAATAGGGGAATATTCCATTTCCCTATTTGACTTACCTACATCTCCAAGAACACATGGGAAACCTTCTAAGGAACATCTTCCTCACAAATATAACTCTTATTTTGTAAGAGAAAGTAACAGGTCAGCATTTGACAAAGAAGAAGATGAAGTTCTCCAATGGCTCTATCAAGATGAAAATGATACCTCAAATACCCCCGTGGAGAGAATTTAGCCCATTAACATTCAAACCGACCAATATGGAAAAGGGTTTGAAATAATGCAAAAAATGGGGTATAAGGGAAGAGGACCCTTAGGTAAAAGAAATAGAGGCTTTCTACAGCCTATTGAACCTTCTTGGAGGTCAAAAGAAGAAAAATCAAGGATAGGTTACTAGCACAAAGGAGAAAGTTCCAGCCCCATGCATGATTCTTATCCACAAGTGAACACGATGGAATCCGATGTTGATAGTGATGATTCCCAAGAATATGAGTGGGACACTTTATCTGAAGACTCATGCCATGATAAAGAGATCATTGAACTACACTCTTTTGCTAATGTCCCTAAAGTACAAATTCAAGATATTGAAGATTCAGAGACACCTTCTACATACATACAGCCTGGTCTACAAGAATCTAACATAGGGAAAGCACATATTACTCATTCATGGGTAAGGGAACCTTGGGTACCTTCGTGGGCAAGTGATTTGAATGTTAATTTTAACCCACATGCGTTCTTCCCCATAGAAGTCTTAGAGGACAATACTCAAGGAAACACTCAAGAACATAGTCAAATTAATGAAGATCCGGAGATACTTCCCATAGGGTAAGCACATAATTATCAGTGGGTAGGTGAACCTTATATACCTTCATGGTGGGATGATTGATATGGTAGGTTTACCCCACATGTTTTCTCTCCTAGAGAAGTCTTTGAGGACTCAAGTGAAGAGGACTTTGATCCTTCTTCCATGGACCATCTTGAGGAAGCTCATGTTATTGACCTTAATGATACAATGTATGAACCATCCAATGAGGTCATGTCCTTAAACCTGTCTAATGACTCTTTTCCCATTGACTCTCTATCCTTGATGCATTCCAACCTTATTGATTGGGAACTAACTGAAATAAGTGACCTACTATATTTTCCCAATGACCAAGCAATGACCTAATACTTAAATGTGGTTGAGCCCTCTTTCACCAATGAGTTTAATCTGAATATGATGAGAATAGTAGGGGTCCAACCTCTTAATCCAAAAAGAGAAAAAATGAAAAAAAAATAAAAATGAAAAGTTATAGTGGTGAAAACCACCATGTGGAAGTACTAGAACCAAAAAAAGTAAAGATAAAGGATGTTTCCTATGGTAAAAACCCAATTGTGGCACCTACGGAAGAGAGGTTGGATACCCTACCGACACATGAGAAAGAAAGGTCACCAATTCTCATAGAGCTAATGGAGAAGGTCAACATTGGAACATAATTGGATCCTAAATTCATACACCTAGTAGCTTCACTCACACCTTTAGAAAGAAAGGATTTTATCAAGTTTTCCCAAGAAAACAAGTGAACTTTTCATGGTCTAATGCTAACATGCTAGGATTGGATCCTGACTTCATCATGCAACATTTGAATGTTAAACTAGGGGTTAAGCTTGTCAAGCAGAAGTTGAGAAAGATGCACCCACATATAGCTCTCCTAGTCAAAGCAGAATTGGAGAAATTGTTGAAGGTGGGGTTTATAAGAGCAATTGTGTATACTGAATGGATATCCAATATTGTACCAATCACCAAACATGACAAATCCATTCGTGTATGCACAAAATTTAGAGACTTGAATCTTGCATGTCCCAAAGATGACTTCCCTCTTCCAAGCATAATAGTGGACTTAATAGCTAGTCACTCTATGTATTCATTGATGGATGGTTTTAGTGAATACAATCAGATTAAAATTACATCCAAAGACCAAGAAAAGACAACATTCACATGCCTTTGGGGAAATTTTTGTTGGAATGTAATGTCATTCGACCTCAAAAACATGGGAGCTACTTACCAAAGGGTGATGACCACTATTTTCCATGATATGATGCACACCTTCCTAGAACATTATGTGGATGAAATATTGGCAAAGTCACATCAAAGAGAAGACCACTTGCAAATTCTGGAAAAGATATTCACACGTTTGGAGAAATTCAAAGTGAGGCTTAATCCAAAAAAATGTTCCTTTGGTGTTCAATCTAGAAAATTGTTAGGCTACATAGTTTCCGCAAAAGGCATTGAAGTGGATCCCAAAAAGGTTCAAGGAATAATGGATATGGAAATTCCAAAGAACATAAGCCAAATGATGTCTCTTCAGGGGAAACTACAATCAATAAGGAGATTCATTTCTCAAATAGTAGAAAAGTGTCATTCATTCACAAGGTTGCTACACAAAGACACCATTTTTATGTGGGATGAAGAATGTGACAAAGCCTCCACTTCATTGAAAACTTATTTAATAAATCCACCAATTCTAATGCCTCCTATCAAAGGAAAACCATTCTTGCTGTACATATCTACAACTGAGAGGTCTTTAGTGTTAGGAATGAATTTTGAATATATCCTTTGAGAGTATTGGCAGCCATTCTATAGCAGTTTTTGTTTCATTCATGACTGAGATTGTCATTGATGTCAACATAGTGATCTACTAAGATTTGCAAAGGAGCAGATAGTGTTTGGATTAGCGCACATGGGATATTGAAGATAGAGCTATGTGATGTTGAGGATTTACTCTTTTTTATGTTATATTTTCATGGTTAAGAGTGCAGACAGTAATTCATTTATTCATGGAAGTTATGAGCATTTTGTTGGAAACAGTATTCAGGCAGTGTTCTTGAGTAGCAGTTTGTGGAAATCGGATGATATCTCCTAATTGGGATGGAATCTAGTTTTGCATAGTTAGAGAGTAGTTGAAGACATGTTGATAGTGATGTGGATGATAGCACAAACTTTTAGGTCACATGAGTGAAGAGTTATTCTAATTGGAAGCTGACAGTTTTGTGTATTTTTTATGTAACGTTTGGAAACTTTTATTTTTTAATTGGATGTCGACTCATTTGTAATTATTTGAGTGTGGTATAAAGGAAGGAATGTTTTTCCTTTTTTTAATAGGGATATGAATGTAATAATGAATTGAATGAAGTTGTGAAAGAGAATTTGTAAAAGAGGACATGCTAGGTACAAAGGTATGAAATTGAGATCTGGTGTAGCAGTGAGTGCGGTTTGGCACAGTCAAAGAAGAGGTAACATATTGTTGAAATTAGTAATAGTTTGATATTATTCTATTGAATAATCTAGAGATCAATTGGACAATGTGTTCAGTGATCTTTCCATTGAAGTTGTTTGGGCAGTGGGTCCTTTTGTCTTCCATAACTCCTAACAGAGTTAGAATCTTTTAGCAGGGATTCAAAGTATCCTAACAGGGACTCATATGTACTGAATGTATTTCATAAGACTCCTAACAGAGTCCATCCTTTCCCAAGGAATATTCATATTAGTGCATCTTTTGTGGGCATCATTCCCACCAGGGTTTAATCTTTGATCAAGAGGTTCCCTACTCAACATATCTTGTGTCATTGTGTTATTGTGTATGAATATCTTTCTATATTTGTTAATTACATTGCTTATATGGTTAAATGTTGTTGAAGTTGATAAAGGTTATAATTATCAGATAACTAATTCACCCCCCCTCTTAGTTATCTTGGTGGACTTTACTTTCTAAGAATTGGTATCAGAGCAGCAGGTCCTTGAAATAAAAGTTTAACAGCTTAAGGAGATCCATGGAAAATTTCAAGAAAGAAAGCCCTAAGTTTGATGGAGTGAATTTTGACAGCTAGAAAGAAGAGATGAAGACACATCTACTATGTTTAGGACCAGGTTATTGGTTGATTACTAAGAATGAGAAGACTATCATTGATGAAAATGTTATTGAAACATGTACTAATGATGAGAGAGATCTATTCATGTGTAACATACTTGCTAGAGAAGCACTTTTGTCAGCCCTTCCAGAGAATGAGTACAGCCTGGTAAAATGTTTGAAAACATCTCATGAAATTTGGAAAGCTTTACACTCTACTTTTAAAGGTGATGAACATGCAAAGAAAGTTAGATTACATAATTGGATATGTGCATTTGAAGATATAAGAATGATGGAAGATGAATCTGTTAAGCTATATTGGTAGAATGTCAGAAATTGTTGTAGGTATAAAATATTGTGGAGGAACAAAGATAGAGAATGAAGTAATATGGAAAATTCTGAGGACATTGACTCCTACATTTAAGCAGACAAAATAGATGATTGAACACATTATACCTTGTACTTCAAACTTTACTAGAGAGACTCTTCTTGGAAGATTGGAAGCAACAGAGATGAACCTGAGGTTATCAAGAGACTTTCCTAGAATGGAGACAACATTTAGTGCTCTTAGTGTTCACCCTACTTTTTCAAGAAGCATCAGTGTGAGCAGAGATTATGCTGGTAGCAATAGATCTAGAAATGAAGAATACATGAAGATTGAAGAAGGTATTGCCTTGCTTGTGAAGAGAGAACCAAATGGTAAGAAATTTTTTAAATATTGGACATGTCAAGAATATGGTCATTTTGCATCTAAATATCCTAAGAGAGTTAAAAAGTATAGAAACAATTTTAAGACTTGAAGATCCAAGGAATGTTATTATGCTAATGATGAAGAACTTGAAGCTAGTATAGAGAGAACCTTAAGTGAAAGTGATACTGAGAATATTGATGACATAGGATTTGTAGCAATTAAAGAAGAAAATCATGAAACACAAGTTAAGGAAGAAAAAGCCCTAGTTTCTCAAGTTGAAAAGAAAGTTGATTGGATTATAGATAGTGGTTGTTCACATCATATGACTAGAGACATGAGAAAGTTCATAAAGTTTAACAATTATGATGGAGGAGTTGTTAGAGTTGGAAACAATGCACCTTGTTTGATTAAAGGTATAGGATCTATTAGTCTTGATGGAAAGACTAATGCTGATGATGTTTACTCTGTGGATGGATTGAAACATAATCTTTTGAGTTTTGGATAGTTAGTTGATAAGGGATATCAAGTTTGGTTTACTGAGAAAACTTGTGTGATAAAAGACAAAGATGGAAATTTGATTGGTACTGGATTTAGAACAAGAGGTAATGTATTTTAGTTGAATCCTACTGAGATGACATGTTTGATTACTAAGATTGATGACAGTTGGTTATGGCACAAAAGATTTTGTCATATAAATTTTGATAACATTGTGAAAGTGAGTACTACACTTGCAGTAAGAGATTTGCCTAAAATTATGAAGCTTACTAACATGATTTGCAAGGAATGTGTGGTTGCTAAATAGAAGAGAAGTTCATTTCCCAGTAAGAAGTTCACATCTGCAGAGAAGTTGGAGATTTTTCATACAAACTTGAGCAGCCCTACAAGGACTAGAGGATTCTATGGAGAAAGGTATTTTATGATTCTTGTTGATGATTTTACAAGAATGATGTGGATTGCATTTCTTAAAGAAAAGTCTGAAGCATTTGATAAGTTTAAGATCATAAAGAATAAATTTGAGAATGAATCTGGAATGAAGGTTAAATTTTTGAGATCTAATAGAGGTGGTGAATTTACTTCTAGAGAGTTTAACACCTTTTGTGAAGTGAATGGTACTAAGAGACAATTTTTAGCCCCTAGGACACCTGAACAAAATGGTATTGCAGAAAGAAGAAACAGATCAATGACTGAAGTAGCAAGACCTATGTTGTTTGAGAATGACTTAGCAAAGATATTCTAGAGAGAAGTAGTGAACACAATAGTGTATACAATGAATAGAGTACAAATTAGAGTAGACACAAACAAGACACCCTATGAATTATGGTTTGGACATGCACCCTCAAATGCTGATTGGGGAGGCAATGTTGATGATAAAAAGAGCACCAGTGGTGGAACATTTTTCCTTGGAGGAAGATTGGTTTCTTGGCTAAGAAAGAAGAAAAATTGTATTTCACAGAGCACAGCAGAGGCAGAATATGTAGTAGTAGCAAACAATTGTAACCAGATAATTTGGATGAAGTAAATGCTGAAGGCTATTGGAATAAAATTTGTTGAACCTATTGTTATAGATTGTGATAACACCAACACCGTTAGTATGTCTAAGAACCATGTATTAAATTCTAAGACTAAGCATATAGAGATTAAGTATCATGTAGTAAGAGAGAAAGTTGCTAAGAAAGAAGTCAGACTTGAATACATAAGCATAAAGGAGTAGATAGCAGACATATTTACAAAACCTTTTCCTAAGGATACATTTGAGTATCTGAGAGGTATGCTTGGGGTTATGCCCTAGCCTATCTTTGAGAAGTGATGTAGATTATTGCATCCATCTAGTGGTATATGAGCCTTATCTTTCTTCTGGACTGGATGTTGGTACTTCCTCTATGGGGGAGTATGTGTATATGAGCTAAGTCATGAGGACTCTAGTGAATGTATTTTTTGAACAGTGTCTTTTGACATTGGAGTTGTTGTTGACATAATGATGAAATTTATGTCATTGATTTCAATGGGGGAGAAGTGTACATAAAAAACCTTTTGTACCATCTGTTGGAGAGAACTAAATAGGAAAACAAAGCAAGATTTGATTGATGAAGAGGACTTGAAGTATTTTTCAGAGCAGCAGTGTTGGATTTATGAAAAATTGGATGTTTTTAATCTATGTTGCCATCAATTCCAATGGGGGAGATTGTTAGGAATGAATGCTAAATATATCCTATGGGATTATTGGCATCCATTCTGTAGCAGTTTTTGTTGCATTCATGACTAAGATTGTCATTGATGTCAACACAGTGATCTACTGAGATTTGCAAAGGAGCAGACAATGTTTGGATTAGTGCATGTGGGGTAGTGAAGATAGAGCTATGAGATGTTGAGGATTTACTCTTTTTTATGTTATATGTTCATGGTTAAGAGTGCAGATGGTAATTCATTTATTCATGGAAGTTATGAGCATTTTGGTGGAAGCAGTATTTAGGCAGTGTTCCTAAGTAGCGATTTGTCGAAATCAGATGATATCTCCTAATTGGGATGGAATCTGGTTTTGTGTAGTTAGAGAGAAGTTGAAGACATTTTTATAGTGACATGGATGACAGTGCAAACTTTGAGGTTGCACGAGTGAAGAGTTATTCTAATCGGAAGCTGATAGTTTTGTGTATTTTTTATGTAACATGTGGAAACTTTTATTTTGTAATTGGATGTCAACTCATTTGTAATTACTTGAGTGTGGTATAAAGGAAGGAATTTTTTCCTTCTTGTAATAGGGATATGAATGTAATAATTAATTGAATGAAGTTGTGAAAGAGAATTTGTAAAAGAGGACATGTGAGGTACAGAGATCTGGTGTATTAGTGAGTGTGGTTTGGCACAGTCAGAGAAGAGGTAACATACTGTTGAGATTAGTAATAGTTTGATATTATTTTGTTGAATAATCTAGAGATCAGTTGGACATTGTGTTCAATGATCTTGCCATTGAAGCTATTTGGGCAGTGGGTCCTTCTATCTTCCATAACTCCTAACAGAGTTAGAATCTTTTAACAGGTATTCAAAGTCTCCTAACAAGGACTCATATGTACTAAATGTATTTCATAAGACTCCTAACAGAGTCCATCCTTTCACAAGGAATATTCATATTAGTGTATCTTTTGTGGGCATCATTCCCACCGAGGTTTACTCTTTGATTAAGAGGTTCCCTAGTCAACATATCTTGTGTCATTGTGTTATTGTGTATGAATATCTTTCTATGGTTGTTAATTACATTGCTTATATGGTTAAATGTTGTTGAAGTTGATAAAGGTTATAATTATCAAATAACTTATTGTCCACCCCCCCCCCCCTCTCAATTATCTTGGTGGACTTTACTTTCTAACATTTAGGAGTTCTTTTGGAGCAAGAAGATGATCAAGGAAAAGCTAGAGCAATCTACTATTTAAGTCACACATTGATCAAGTATGAATTGAACTACACATTCATGGAAAGAGCATGTCCAGCAGTTGTCTTTGCTTCACAAAAATTGAGACATTACATGTTGATGCACAAGGTGAAGCTTATTGCAAAGATTGACCCTCTAAAATACTTGCTTAGCAAAACTACCTTAACGGGTAGAATAGAAAAATGGGTCATGATATTAAGTGAGTTTGACATTAAGTATGTGGATAGGAAGGCCATTAAAGGACAAGTGATAGCAAATCACTTAGTGGAAAATCCATTGATTTCTACACAAATCATTCAAGTGGAGTTTCCGAATGCAGCAATTGTCAGTGTGGAAGCCAAGACATGGAAGTTTTACTTTGAAAAATCATATACACAAGGAGGTTCTGAGGCTAACATATTATTGATTACCCCTCAAGGGTATACTATTCCCAAGTCATACAAACTATTATTCCCATGTACAAACAACATAGCCAAATATGAAGCTTTAGTCATTGGTATCAAGATGGCTTTAGAATGGAACATCACCAAGCTACAAGTATATGGAGACTCTCAATTAGTAATTAATCAAGTCAATGATGAATACAATACCAAAGATGAAAAACTAATGCCATACAAGACAATGATTGATGCTTGGAAAAGGTACTTTTCTTTGATAACTTTTGAGAAAATTCCAAGAGAGAAGAACAAAGTAGCTGATACAATGGCTACCTTGGCTTCATTACTACAAAAGCCTGATCAGAATGAGAGGTACGAATTCTTGGTGGAAGAGTTGGAAAAACTAGAATTTGACCTGCCTGATACCCAAATTGTTGCATTACTCAATGGACATGACTCACCTTGGTACGACCCTATATATATATATATATATCTCAAAGACCAAGTGTTACCTTTACACCAATCTCAAGCCCAAAAATGAAATTTCATCCAACAATCAGCACATTACATTATTCTTTCCATAACATTGTATTGTAAGGGTCTTGATGGGACTTTACTTAGATGTATAAAGGAAGAAGAGTCTATGGTAGCTTTACATGAGGTTCACGAGGGCATTTGTGGGTCACATTCAAGTGGTTTAAACTTAGCTAAGAAGATCCTTCGCATGGGGTATTTTTGGAAAACCTTAGAGAAAGATGCTTGTCACTTTGTTAAAATATGTAGAAAATGTCAATACCATGGTGACATGATACATGTATTGGCACAAGAATTACATCCTTTTGTTACACCATGGTCATTTTATCAATGGGGATTTGACTTGATTGGAGTAATTTATCCACCATCTTCCAATGGGCACAAGTACATCATCACCGCTAAGGATTACTTCACTAAATGGGTAGAGGTTGTTCCTTTGATTATGGCCATGGGAAAACAATCTCCATGTTCATTCTCAATCACATCATTTGTAGATATGGTATTCCTCATGCCATAATCACCGAAAATGGATCAAAATTCAAGAACAAATATGTGGATGAAATTTGTAGTACTTTTCTTATTACCCATCACTCTTCTTCCATTTATTATACACAAGGAAATGGACAAGCTGAAGCTACTAATAAGAATATTTTGCAAATCTTGAAAAGATCGATAAAAAAAATTAGGAAGAAATTGGCATGTGCAAATCAACCTAACATTATGGGCCTATAGAACTAGCATCCAGACACCTACAGGAGATACACCATATTCATTGGTTTATGGAGCCAAATTTGTTCTACCTTTGGAGGTTGAAATCCCATCTTTACGAGTATCATTGCAAGGACTAATAACAGATGAGGACTATAGAGCTGCCTGACTTCAACAATTGGAATTGTTAGAAAAACATCAAGCACAAGCCTATGAACATTTGAAAGTCTATCAAAATAGGATTTCAAGAAACTACAATAATCATATCAAACCAAGAGTCTTTCAAGTAGGTGACTTAGTGCTAAGAGAAAACCCTAAAAATCAGGCAGAAAGGGAAAAGAAGGGTAAATGGGAAGCAAATTGGCTTGGGCCTTTTTTCATTATTTCTTCATTTGGAATGGGGACTTATAAACTAGCCAATTATGATGGGGAAGAATTACAAGAACCCATTAACAACATCCATTTAAAGAGGTTTCATACCTAATCAGATGAAAGAGTATTAGAACAAAGAGTATCAAATGAGTGTTTATCCCATGACTCAAGCATCACTCTTGTACATGAGAAAATCAAAAAGATCAAAAACATTGAGAAATGTTTAAAAATTCAAAAAATAAATTGAAAAAAGAAAAAATAAATTTTTTGAGAAGGATAAAAAAGTGCCTCGGTGAAAACCTAGCAATAGGCACCTTGGTAGCAAAAAAAATGAAAAAGAGAAAATGAGCAATAAACCCAAAAGGTGAAAACTTGGCAATCAAGCACCTTTTGTTCCCTTAAGTCTTTCCAAGTTGCATGTGTACATATTGCATTTCCATCATCTCACTTGAAAATCTTCATTGCATTTGTCATTTTTGCATAGTCATAATAAAACCTTTCAGCTGCATTGTTGCATTGCCTATTTTCCCTAAGTTTGTCACATGATCACATTTATCACTTGGGGGCAGGAAGATTGGATTTTGGTATAAATAGATTCAATAGTGCTACATTCGGTCACAACATCAGAGAGAGAATTATCAGAGCTTCAGAAGAGATATTTTTTGTTGAACCTTTGATGGATATCATTGTTCACCCCCAAGTATTTTGATTCCACAACTTGATCCTTGAGCCTTCATTGACTTTATTATTCAGGATTAAAAAACTTGACAACACTTAAAAGAGAAGAATATTTGGAAATTATTTTTGGAAAATCTTGATACATTGCAAAACACTTAAAGCTTATTTTTGATAATATTTATTGACTTTTATCACATATTTTTAGCTAATCGATGATGTTTCCACTAGATTGGCAATGATGGAGACATGATATTTTTCTTGCCTTTGAGTGACTGTCTTGAGGGAGATCCATCAACTTACGTGAATTCATCTAACGACATGGTCATCAAAGAACCATCGAGGACTTTAACATAGGAGGGAGGATTGACCTTTTCTTTTTTACGCAAACGGATACCTTGGCTATTTAGATCTTCCATATCTTAATACCAAAATCCACTTGCAACATTGAATCCGTTGAAACCAATATTCATACTCCCATAGTTTGTCATTCAACTAGTAAGGGTTGTACTAGTTTCCTAAAGGGTTACCAAAAGTGAGATAAAGTTGTATTCATATCATCATGATGTGGTCAGTGATGGTTATACTTTCTTTCCAGTCCTACAATGCTCAATGATGAAAATATTTATCTATGACATTTCTTTGCTAAAATCTAGTGACAATTAGTTGCATGCATTGCATTTTCATGTTAGATTAAGTGCATTGGTTTGTAGTTATTTTTCCAAGGGAAAAGGGGTTCAGTTAATTATCTTGATCAAAAACAAGAAAGAAAGGGGGTTCAATTAAAAATCATCATCCTTGGTTCAAATAAATCATGTGAGATTACCTTTTACATTCATTCATAGCATTACTCATTAGTCATTATCCTTATATTAGAAAAGCAAAAGAGAAAAAGATTCATTCATCATATATCATTTGCATACATTTAGTTAAGGATAGCCTCATTAAGAGTTGCATACATCAAACAAAATGAAAAACATAGTTGCATTCATATCCATATTTCCATAATAACACATTTTGCATCCATGCATTGAAAACCATAAAAAATTACAAGTTCCATTATCATTGCATCCATCTATCTATATCATATATAAGATATATTGCATCCATAGCATAATCAAAAAGTAAATGCATCATAAACATTACATATAACTGCATATAAAGATAATCTCACATGTAAACATCAAGAGAATCAAGGAAACTATATCATCATATAAATGTCATAACATCAAATGATCCAACAAATCTGTATATTAGAGATACAATGTCATCAACAAAGTTGTTTATCAAAGTTCTGATCAATAAAACATCAACATGATACAAATCATCCATGAGGAGATCCATAATCAATAATCATGATCCTGTCGGGCCACCTGATCCATCATCAGCACCTGATCCATCTAGACCCCTTTTACCTGATCTATCCTGAGTAGGAGGAGTCTGAATAGTGCTAGAAATACTAGGTCTCTGAGTCATAATGGTCATAAACTATTGCATCATAGTCGCTACCTGATCTAATCTACCCACAACAACTGATAAACCTACATGTAAAGTCCTCACATCCTATGATATAGTATCCATGCTAGGAGCATTCTGAGATGTCTGACCCATATCCTGAGATTGAGGTATCTGTGAAGGCACCTAATGTGCCAAAATCTATGTCTATTGATCTAAAGAAGCCTGATGTAACTGAACCAAAGGATCATGTCTACCAAAAGCTTGTCTAGCAACATCAATGTGAACCTATCTCCTAACTCTCTATTGTCCCTATACTAATGCAGCTCTAGGATGAACAAACCCATGTCCCTGTCCCTGTCCAGGCCCCTGCTAAACCTACCTGCCATCTCTAGCCCTATCCCTAAGATGTCCACCTCACACCCTTGGCCCATCTCATCCTCTTCCCATAGCTCTAGGAGATCTCTATCCTCTACAATCTCGACATCATCTAGGTCTCCCACCATCATCCTCTAATCACTCATCTCTATCTGGGATAGGCCCCATAGGATATGTAAATCTCAAAAACCTATTCCGAGACCACCAATCTTTGAACTCGGGAGACATACTAGCATCTGCAACATGCTCTAAAATAAACCATCTGCAAAACATCATCCTAGAAATCTGGTCACAAGGAAACTAAAAATCAATCTAAGCACCCCACATAGATTGCTCTGCTTGAACACGAGTGTACAATGCCATAACATGTGGCATATCCTAAACCCTGTCGTACTATCTAGAAACCTAACCAAAACAAACTCTCTCAATCACAAGGGTTGATTGACCAATCATCCAATGGGGAGAAAACATATAAGGGAGCTTGTCATCATCCTCCCTCCAACCCTCACAACCCAGATATGGTCTCTAGACAACCTGATCAATATCATCAATCCTCCAACGCTAGTACTGTAACTTGCCCAGAGGATGCTAGACAACCATGCTTCTATATAGAAAAGCATAAGGAAAACAAAAATGTCTGATATGATCTAGCAATGGTCTCATAATGGGAAGATGATCCCATACCCATAACTGCAATATCACAACACCTGCTGACAAGGAAGCACTCAATCTATACACCACCTCATGTAAATCATGGTATATATAGCTATGCTAGGACGCAAGAGCCCCAATAAAAACACTAAGGTTGTATAAGAAAATCCTTGAGAATATGGCCCCATCCAATAGAAAAACCATGACCTCGTCAGTCAGGAAGTAGCAATCCGCCTATCAAAGAACCCAAAACTGTTGGCAAAGTGAGAAATGTAGAGAACTGGGCCCAAGTGATAGTTTCATCATCAATGGTGTTATCTCCAAACACCCATCTACAAACTGTTCTATCATAGACTAAATCATAATATACCATCTCACCCTGGGTTGGAATGTGAAGCAATCTGTACACATCCTCTAGAGTGATGGTCATCTCCCCAAAAGGTAAATGAAAGGTATTATGGTTAGAGTGCCAATGCTCTACCACAGCTATAAGAAGACCATGGTTCAACTGAAACCATAGGATGTCAAGAAGGAAACTCAAGCCACACATCTCGATGATGTGGTACTCTATTGTGGTCAACTCCTGACCTAGATCTATAATCCATGAAGCAACGGTCTATATGTAAAGCTTACGGAAATGTGCCTATTAGGAA
Source organism: Chamaecyparis obtusa (assembly GCA_027943335.1). Lineage (NCBI taxonomy): Eukaryota > Viridiplantae > Streptophyta > Pinopsida > Cupressales > Cupressaceae > Chamaecyparis > Chamaecyparis obtusa. Next base: position 641,915 of record BSBK01007700.1, read on the forward strand.
AATCAAGGGAATCATATCAGTGTTCTATATCAATGAATCATTTTAATTCAATCAATCCTATCAAAGAATAAAAGTATCAAGCAATCACACCTAGTACCATTTGTTCGTGTCTCTATGTCCTAAGAACAAATTATCAGTATCTACCTATCAGTATCCTACAATCAGTTTTTCTATCCTATCAGGTTGACAAATAAAACATTCATTGGTACCATTATCTTGATATGTTAATCACTTATTTTGCTACAACAAACCTATCTATCTTGGAAAATCAATCGATCATCCAGAGTTATCAAATTTTAATCAGAAAATCAAGTTTGAGTTTCAAAAATTTCAAAAAATCCTATAGGCATCATTTGTCTATTAGGAGGTGTCATTTTATCTTAGGTGGTGCAAAAAATTGTATACGCAGCACTTTATTACTCATACGCGGTACTTCACATTTCAAGCATCATTTTAAAGCTCTAGGAGGCATTTTATCATGCCTAAGCGTCATTTAAAACCTTAGGGTTTCTCAAGTAGAATATCATCTATAAATTGGCAAATAAACTCTAGTTCTACGTGGCATTTAAAATTGATTAGGAGAGTTTTTAACTATCCTAAGTGGCATTTAACTATGTGGAGGCATCATTAAAATGAGCGGATGCATTGTTTTAAGGTCCTACGTGATATTTCATATATACTACGCGACATTTTGCAAATTTTAAACTACAAAATCATGAAATAAATGCAATAAATGCTAAAACAAATTGCAATAAATGCACAAAAGAGGTTCAAAAACACTCACAGGAGGTCTATAATCCAAGGGTCTCTGATACCGACAACCTCTCTCGAACCAATGCTCTCGAATAGGCACAACCATCATAATCAACTATCTCAGGATCAAAGCAAAATCTCAACAGTGAAAAGTGAAAATAAATAGTAAATTTAGGTTTTTCAACCTATTTATGCTAATTTTGACCTAATTATGAGGTAATTTTTGACCTATTGACCTATATCAACAATCAATCAAAATTGGGGCATTTGTTGAAATCTACATATCATCAATGTTTTTTTAGAAATGAAAACATATTGGATCAATATCATCAACTTTTTCAAAATAGGCAATCAATATGTTTCATTTATGAGGGGGCATCATAAGAGTATCAAATTGACATCAAACATCATTGAATTTGGGGCATCAAAATTTTGAACTATTATCAGTGGGGCATATCATATCAAATGTTGAATCATATCAGGCAGTATCATTAATCATATCAGGTATCAAATCAGGACCTAAATCAGTTGTGTATCAATTAATTAGGACTTAAAAGTGATCAGGACTTAAAAATTTCTTTGAATCAATGAGCTTCACACATCAATTCAAAGAGGTTCATTTGTAGACACTAAAAAATGGACAAGTGCTTAAAAATCATTAAAATGGCAAAATCATCAAAATGCTCTAATTCTCATAAAAAAGGATCAAATCAATTTTTAAATGGACATTTATTAATCAAATTGGACAAAATCATTAAAATCAAAGGAAAAATCAAATAATGACATTAAATAATTAAATCAAAGCTTAAAGGGATCAAAAACACTATATAATTGATTTTAATCAATTAATTGTATAGTTTTAAATCAAAAATCAAATTGAACCTATTCTCTTACATGGCTAATTTAATTAATTGATGGAATTTTATTAATCCTAATATCTTTCAACAACAATTTGAGCAACCAATGAGAATTGAGAGACAAAAGCACATGGATCACTCCAAAATAGTTGAATCTCAATCACACATTTCAACTTTGAATCTCATCCACTCAAATTTGTCTTTTTGTCCAAACCTTTGAGACAAACATTTAAATTGTCCCCCCATTTAAAAACATTGCAAAATTTTTGACTCAACCAAAGCTAAATCATGATTAAATACTCTACCCCCTACCCTTGGGATTTTACTCTAAATAAGAGGCATTTTGAGAGAAATAATCATCTTAGAAATTCATTTGCAAAGCATCACCATTATAGGAAATTTATGAGCAATTGAGAGCAATTGAGAGCAATTAAGAGCATTTGAATTATCTTTGTATCACATTTGAGAGCTAGATTAAGCATTGTACTATCATATTTCTCATTCTAGGATTGTCACTAGTGGAGAATAGGCTGAGATCTTCACTTACCAAACTTAGATAGATAACCATGGGATGTCATGTATGTTAATTTAAATTCTTAGCTTAAATTTAAATTGTATTTTTCTAGAATTGTAGTTGATTATCCTAATTTCATGAAGGTGTTAAACATAAACACACACCCACTTGACCTGATGGTCCATCACATACATGCGCAACATGTCCTCTAACATCTGATTAACCCTCTCTCTCTGTCCATCTATCTGAGGGTGGTATGTTGTACTGAAATTGAGCCTTGTGCCCAATGCTTCTAAAAGCTCCCTCCAAAAGGAGGATGTAAAAAGTGAGTCTCTATCTGAGATTATCTTAGGAGGAATGCCATGAAGTCTGACAATGTCTCGCAAGAACACATGTGCCACTGTTGGCACTATGAATGTGGTATGAATAGGTGAGAAGTGGGCAACTTTGGTCAATGTGTTGACTATCACCATGATGGCATCATGATGACGAGAGGACATAGGGAGACCAAAAATAAAATCCATGGAGATAGTATCCCACTTCCACTCTGGTATCTCTTTTGGTTGTAGGAACCCACCTGGATGACTGTGCTCTACCTTCACCCTCTGACACTCTAGGCATCTAGCAACTATGTTGGCAATCTAAAATCTCATACTTGGCCAATGATACAACTATCTCAAATCATCATGCAACTTCTTAACTCCTGGATGAGCTATATAAGGTGCTCTGTGAGCCTCAAGAATAATAAACTCTTTCAAGTCACCCATAGAAGGTACATAGATGCATCCCCTATGGCATAGTAGGCCATCAAAATCCAGTGTATAATCTAAAAACCTCCCCTCAAGAGGTTTTTGAGAATGGATAAACTAACAAACCTCCACATACAATCCATCCTCTGGAAAATGATGCAAAATGCACTCTCTCATAGCTATACTAGAAGTCATAGACAAGAGCTCATGTCACCTCCTACTCAAGGCATCTACAACAACATTCTCCTTCCCCTTAATGTAATGAACATCAAAATCATACTCACATAAGAACTCCATCCATCTCCTCTTCCTAGCATTAAGATTAGGCTATGTAAAAATATAGTGTAGGCTCTGGTGTTCTTAATGAAGCTCAAATCAGTGACCTAGAAGAAAGTGTCACCATCTCACTAAAGAATGAACCACCATTGTGAGCTCTAGGTCATGAGTAGGGTAATTAAGTTCTTGAGTCTTTAGCTTCCTAGACTTAAAAGCTATAGGATGACCATCATGCATAAGGACTTCGCCTAAGCCATCTAATGAAGCATCGATGCAAACAACAAAGTATGCCAAAGGATCTGGCACTGCTAAAATTTGTGCACTAGTGAGGGCTCTCTTGAGCTCTTGGAAATCTCTCTCACACTTCTTTGTCCACTCATGCTTCTTCCCTTTTCTCTGAAGGGAAGTGATGGGATGAGCTACTCTAGAAAATCCTACCACAAAGCATCTGTAATAACCTGCTAGGCCTATAAAATTCCTAACCTTTATGACACTAATGGGTACTGGCCAATCCATGATGGGTACACAAAGATCCCATCATTGGATATAACATGACCAAGATAATGCATTTTGGGTCTAAAGAAGGTACACTTTGACAAGCTTCCATATAACTAATCCTCTCTCAAGCACTACAAAACCTATCTCAGATGCTCCTCATGCTCCTCCTCATCACAAGAATATATCAAAATGTCATCAAGGAACACTACCACAAACTTATCCAAGAATGTATGAAATACTCTGTTCATGAGGCTCATGAACATGGCTAGAGCATTCGTGAGGCCAAATGGCACCACTATGAATTCATAGTGACCATAGCTCATACAAAAGGAAGTCTTGTATATATCACTCTCCATAATTCTCAACTGATGGTACCCCAATTTTAGATCTATCTTCAAGAATACTCGGGCATCCTAAAAATGATCAAACAAATCATCATTCCTAGGGAGTGGGTATCTGTTCTTAATTGTTACTTTATTCAACTATCGATAATCAATGCACAACCTAAGGTATCCATCCTTCTTCTTCACAAAAATCACCGGTGCACCCCAAGGTGATACACTAGGTCAAATATGCCCTTTCTCCAAGAGCTCTTCTAATTGAATCTCGAGCTCACTGAGCTTGTGTGTGGTCATCTTGTAAGGTGCTCTAGATATAGGCTCGGCTCTTGGCACAAGGTCTATATGAAATTCAACTGCCCTAGGTGGCGGCATATTAGGTAGCTCAAAAGGAAAAACATATGCAAACTCCTGAAGGATAGGATAATCCTCAAGTGAGGGCTCCCCCTCTGAATCCTCCTCTCTGTCACTAATGGCGATGGAAAATAACTCACATCCCTTCCACATGCACCGCCTAAGCTACATAGCAAAAATCATGTGAAGAGATATGGGTATCTATACCCCAAATATCACCATAGAAGTACCATGATCATCAACACACTCAACCCTCTTCTGTCGACAATCCATCTTGACTCTATGGGCATATAGCCAATTTATGCCAAGGACTACATCATAAGAACCTAGAGGGGTAATACAGAGATCAGATATCATGATTAAGTCTCCAATTTGAATCTAGCAACTACAAACTAAGGAACTAACTGACACCCTAGCTCCTAAAGCTAACTCAACCTCCCAACCGACATCTTGTCTAACTACCACCATCCCATAATGCTCCACTACATATAGAGATATAAAGGAGTCTCTGGATCCTGAATCAAACAAGATAGAAATACTGATACCTTGAATCATACATGTGGCCTCTATGACCGTGGCCTGATGCTTGGCCTAGCAGTTATCAACCGCTGCAAATACCATGTGAGATCTACCCAAATCACCTACTATCGACTCTAAAGTAGTCCCTCTCTGACTACTTATTGCATGTCCCTATGAACACTCTCTAGCTATGTGTCCCATACCACCACAAGTGTAACAAGGACCATGAGTCTGTATCTAAATTCCCTGAGGCCTAGACTATTGCTGACCTCCAGTCCTACTAGATCCACTGTATCCACCCCTAGAGGACTACTCAATCTTGGCTGGTTGTGTGTAGGGGGCCTGCAACCTCTGACCATGCCTATGACCCTAAGACTACCACTATTTGGGCTTAGAGCCCTATTGTCCTTGAGATGACTTCTACCTAGAGTCCCGTTGTGGTCATTGTTATGACTGTTGGCCCTTAAAGGACCCTATTGAATGAATCTGATTCCCCTTCCAAGGGGGTCTCTACTATCTTGACTACTAGGATGAGGGGCTTCAATGCTGAGACTGATCCTGAGACTCCTGTCTAGTTCAAATATCCTTAGTTTCTCAGGATGACTCCTGTGTAGATTATAGTAGGGGTCTCTACTATCTCAATTGTCTCTCTAAATGTTCAGATATACATAGTTTCTCATCCTTCATATAATCTACATATGGAAGGAGCTCGAGAAACCAACTCTCATACTGGGTCACTATGTGACCTCTCTGTTAGAGATCATAGAACTCCTCTATCTGTCTCTATCTAAAATGCTCAGAGAGGTATCTCTCTTGAAAATAGGTCATAAAAGACTCCCAAGTGAGTGTGTCAATATCAATGTCACTCATGGCCTCCTCCTACTACCACCAAGTAGAGGCTCCCTCTCGAAGGAGGTGAATGGTGAGTCTCACCTCTAGATTGCTCCCATAGGAATGCAATCTAAAGCACCATTGTAAGCTCAAAATCCATGCCTCTGCTTCGACACCATCAATAGCTCCTAAAAATAGAGGTGGCTGGAGTCATAGTAACTCCCTGATCTGATCCCTGATGTCATGGGTCTTTCTCTCAATTGCACGGGCACCCAAGTCATGTGGGTGCTCTATCTATTGTACTGACTCAGCCTCAAAATCTATGTGGCCCTCAGACTGTCTAGGTGGAAGGCTCCTACTCCTCTCTCAAGTAGTTGTCACATGGCCATTTGAGGGCTATTGTTCCACCTACTACACTATGCGTGGTAATCTCTATTGGATGATGCCCACAAGGTTCTGTAATGTAGCTAAGATATCCTGGTTGGGATTAGGAGGTGGCTCCGATGGGGGAATTTGAGATTCCCTAGGAACCTCTGCCTCCTACTCCCTATCTATGTGTATTGAAGGGGTATTCCTACGCCCTCATCCACACCTATGACCATTGCACATGATGAAATGCATCCTACACAATAGTTGTAAGTTATAAGTGAAATGTGAAGGTTTTAAGGTCCTAGTGTTGAAACTTGGCCCTCATACCAAATGTCATGCCCAAAAATAAACCAACAAAAATGCAACAATTTTTTTTTAACTAGTTGTTTTGAGGTTCAAGGGTTCAGTTGACTATGGTTAATCCAACCATAACCTAGGTTTTAGTTATCTATAGCGTTAACCCCTAGTTTCCCATTGAAATAGTGATGTGTGAAGGGAGTTGTGAAACAATCTTAGAACAAGGTTTAAATGAAGGTTGATAACTAAATCAGGTAATATATCGGGTAGTCATATGATTAGTTTTGTTTCCTCAAAATCCTAAAATCCATTAGGACTTATCCATCAATCATAGTATTACTATGATCAAGGTGTACAACTAAAGAATGTTTAAATCCTAATTACTGGATTAATTTCATAAACTCTCCATTAACCCTATTGATTAACAACCCTTAATCTATTTTAAGAAACTTTATCTTATTTGGAGGAGGGTGGTGATAAGTTCAAACTCACTAACATGTTGGATCCCTCCAAGGATACTTGTTAACATAAGCCTAGTTGTAAAAAATGATGGGTTGACTATCATGTGTGTGTATAAATAGAGTATACGTACAAAAATCAAATTTGTCGTATGTATAACTAGTGCTCCAAGGAATTTCTAATTTTATTGGCCACATGTGTATTTAGTTATCTAAATGCATTACAAAAGTTCATGTAAGAGTTTAAATATACGAATCTAAATTTATAATTATTCTTAGGTGGTGTTTACTAAGTTTTAATGAGAATTCAAAAATAATATTAGGACACTATAAGACCTAGTAAGATTAACTTATATAAGAGGAGTAAAACGTATAAAAGGACAAATTTTATACGTTAGTTAATTTAATTTACTTGATCAAGTAAAAGAAAGAATTTCCAATAAAATAAATTAAATTAAGTAAACAAGGTAAACTAAATTAATTAGACTATCTAAATTAAATGTGCAAATTAAACTAAAATAAGTATACTAACCAAATTAAGTATAATAATTATATTAACTTAAATAAACTATCTAAATTTAAATATGCTAATTTAAATACTAATAAATTTACTATTAAATATTAATTTGAATATCATTTTTTTTTATAATAATAATAATTCCACTTAATAACAAAACTAAATTAATCAATAACCAGATTTAAAAATATATAAAATTAAATAAAATAAAAATTAAATATTTAAAAGAAAGGTGCATTTTTGGGGGGGTTTTACGTCCCCAAGGGATTGGCGGGCCTGCACTGCTAACACTGCGATACCCTACCTCGGCAGGCCTGCACTGTCGTGTGTAGGGTGTCGTGGAGGGGAGTGTGGGGATCACCCCACCCCCATATAATATTTGTTTTTTCCTTTTTATATATAAATTTTATAAAATATAAAATTTTATCAATTACCCTCCTTTTTTTAAAGTTTTCAATTAATTTTATTTTCTTATATTTATTATGATTTCTTATGAGGAGGCCTTTTGGGGTGGTGACCTAGGTGGGTCCCACCAACTGGATTTGACCTCTTTTGAAGGAAATATAATATAGTTTTTTTTTGTGTTTCTCTTATTTAACAAGGATTTGTTTATGGTAAGTGGATGATGTTTTATAATAAAATATTGGCTGTGGTTTTTGGAAAATGTATGGGATTTTTCCCATACATTTTCCAAAGACTTGTAGGTCTCCATCTTTTCCATTTTCTTTGATTTGTTTTTTTTTCTTGGCCTTTACACATAGCTTATTTGTTTGTTTATCTTCTCTCTTTTTTTCTATTGTTTTCACAAGAATACTAACACTAAATTATCAAGAGGATTTGTATTGAGATAATGTTTATATGATTTCTTTTTTTTAGAAATGCTACTTTGAAAAATCAAGGAGATTAGCAACATTAATTCATTTTCTACTATGAATACCCATTCTACACTATATTGAATTAAAATGCCAGAGAGAGACTATTTTCACAAATTTGAGGAACACTATTTTGCAACATCAAGACAAAATTCCAACATGTTTTCTATTCCTATCATTGATTTCTAGCTTACATTATTACAATAATGAAATACAAATTTGTAGCATTCTACAAATATGAGTTACAAGAAAAATGAACAAGATTCTCTCCATTACATTTTTAATATACAACTTCACAATAACTAAATGAAGAGAGAGTATCATTTTGCAACACTACAAGTATGCATTCCTACAATAGAGAGGTTTTCCTATTGCAAGGGTTTCACAAATGTAACACTAAGGATCATTTTCACAATAACAACACAATGGAGGATTTTTCCTGTAGCTATCCACTTGAGCATAGTCTCCAAATGCCTGCAAATGAAAGGGGAAAACCATGGAGAGCTCACCTCCCAGAAGCTCTCAAGGAGACCACCCCTGAGCTTGGAGAATCAAAGCCAAATGGGTACATACAAAACACATAGCTCACAAAATACATATATGAACAAAACTACATCAAACTCCCAACCATGGCTTCACAAATGAGTTTTCCAAATCCATTCAAGTAGGGTGAAGGTGGGATTTTCCAAGGAGGAGAATGCCATTACATATACATATTTCCAACAAGAGTTTTCCATGCCTTTCCAAGGCTACATTGACATTCCTTCCATATCCAAATTTTTATCATTTCTATTCCCAAATACAAAGATTTACAACATGGATTCATGCAGCCCATACCCCATGAAATTCTCCCTCTTTTCCAAGAGAAGAGACTATCACTACAGTGGAGAGCCCAACTAACCCCTTCACCCAAGGCTACTACTTCCCTTCCCAAAGGGTGATTGATGCCTTAAACTCCCATGAACAAGCATATCAACACAAAGCAAAACAAAAAATAAGATTTAATCCATAGTCACTCATACCCAACCACAATCAACAATAAAACATTTACATAACAAGGAAAACATGCATTTCCACACATACATTCTACACAATATTATCTTCGACATGAATTTACAAAACAAAGAAACTTCCTCATGGTAAGACCACCAACCTTGGTCCAATGAAAAATGGAAGAATGAGGTTGAGTAGAACCCTTATCCCTTGTCTTTTCCTTTCTCCAACCCTAAGTGTCTCTAAAATTAGAGAGTGGGTGAACACCCACTAAGTCTCTCCAATCCCTCTAAAAAGACCTCCAAAATCCTACTCATGATCAAGCAATTAATGAGACATGACCCCTATTCCTTGGCCTTACCTCTTGTCCTCCCTCTTAATTGTGGGTTTATCAAGGAGTGTGGGAAAAGTTAGAATGCATGTGGCCATCTCCATTTTCGCCACTTTTGAAGAGTAGCCTTTTTGGAGGGCCATAATGGTGATCTAGACTTTCCCATAGGTAAAAACTAGCCCCCAACTCAAGGTACCCCCCTAGGGTTAGCTAATTTTTGCCAAAAAAGCACTCTAGGGTCACTTTTAACTCCTCTAAAGTACCTCTAAAGTTCAAATCCGAGTTCCAACTTGATGTGATCCCTACAAGACATCTTCATGCAAGTGGGATTAACATAATACCCTATAAAGTTAGGTGATTCTTGCCCAAACTCTAATTGACATGTCACCATCCTCATGGACAATACAAGTGTCAAGTGACAACATAAAATACACATCAAATTCAGAAATGACATGTCCAATTAACAACATGAATTTAAACTATTAACATACATTCAAATTACGTTTACAACAAAGATCACATTTCAACGAGGTTTCAATCTCTTCATTAGATTAAACCTTGGCTTACTCCATTCACATGTGTTTAGCCCTGATTCTCCAAATAATTCCATGGTTTTCTTTCCTGTACACTAAACTCGAGCATCAGTAGTCCAAGGAAATAAAATCACATGCAAATATATATATATACAATTCATAATTAGCGACATTAATCAATATGAAGATATCAATTTTCTAATTACAATTTTCAATCAGTAATGCTCAAACATAGTACCTTCATAATTTAACATCATGACATAATATCCATACTATTTCCTAACTTTAAGGCATAATCCATGAAATAATCAAATGTAATCATGATTAAATCTTTCTCATCAAATCACATATCTAAGCATGTATATCCAAAATCAAGAATATTTTCTAGGTTCTAATCCACATCAAAACATAATTCCCACAATATAATCATCATCATAAAACATACTATCATGAGTGTCTGTCAAAATGATTAGAAGTGTATCAAAGTATCAACTCATACAATATCAAAATGAAAATGTATCAATAGTGTTATGATGGGTCAAGGTGAGGCCTCACATTGACTTAACCACTACCTTGTGAGATCAAGAGAAGACCATCGCGCCAAATTGTCGAATGCTAAGAAGTAACTACCAAAATTCATGAGATTTGGAGAAAGCCTTGTCGCTAGATCACCAAATAAAAGGAACTAACTACCAACCATTTGGATATTAAGAGATAACCATAAGACTGTTAACCTTTTAACCTTATCGCCCAATCTCTGAATCTTTCAAGACTTAACACTCACATTCTGAGACTGGGAGACATAATGGGGAAAAAAATGACCACATGAAAAAAGAGAACTTAAGTGCCATGAAAAGGTAACACAAAAAACATAAGATCTAGGGCACGACTAAGAACATTTCAAGGATAAAACCCTACCAAAGGTAAACGAGACCTAGGGTAAAGAATTATAGGCATTTTTTGGCATATGACTATTCTAAGACTCATACAATTATAAGAATTTTCATAGGAACAAAGAACCAAAAGGAAACACATGCACAACTTAAATGTCGCCAAGAACAAATAATGACACAACTCAAAAAACCTAAAAAATATCCTAACAGTGGCTCTATCTGAGGATGCTTTAAAAAAAGTTCATAGAAAGAATTCATGAATCTCTGGGAGGTAAACCACAAAGACACTAACCTAATGTAAAAATAAAACATACACCAAAAGAAAACACACCTATAAATATGTTACAAAACTACTATGCATGGAATAATGTGAATCTTAATTGAATAAAAACTTCAGAAATTGTCCAAGCACTAGCAATTCCTATTCTTCATCATCCAAATTTTTCAAAAAATAAGAATCCTTTTTGTGAATCTAATGAATGATATAAGGGCCCAACCATAATGACTCAAACTTTTTATGTTTTCCCTTGTCTTCAGCCCTGACATTCCATTAAAGAACTAAATCACCAGGCTGGAATTTTTTGATACTAGCTCTTTTGTCAAAAAGTCGATATTTCATTTTTTATGTAACTTGACATTTTCTTTCTGAATTTCTCTTCTTACCTCATCCAATTCAACCAATTGGACCATCCTATCTTGTAAAGGTTCACAAACTTCTAAACCTTCATCTTGTATGAAAATGTAGATAGGTAACAAATTATTAATAGGCATTCTAAACTGCACAACATATACCAATTCAAACGGGGACTTTTGTGTGGCCCTTTTAACAATAATTTTGTATGTCCATAATGCAATTTTTAACATTGTATTCCAATTTCTCTTGTTCTTTTCTAATGTCTTCTTTAGAATCTACAAAATAATCTTGTTTCTATATTCTTCTTGTCCATTGGCCTGTGGGTGGTATGGGGATGAATATGACAAAATAATACCCATTTCAGAACAAAAATCAACAAATTCCTCTGATCTAAAGCACATGGCATTTTCCATTACTAGTTTGACAGAACACCAAACCTAGTGACCACATTATTCATTAAACAATATATCACCACTGTGCTAGTAGCCTTCTTAGTTGGGATTTTCTCAATCCATTTGGTGAATTAATTTATAAAAACCAATATCCAACTATGTCCCCCACTAGAATTTTCTGCAAATTCCCTAATCAAATTAATTCCCCACATGGCAAAAGGAGCTTTTGCAGCTATAGGGTTTAACAATAATGCTCCTAAAAACTTTAGTTTACTTGAGAATCTTTGGCAAGGTTCACATTTCCTAACAAATGAGTGGCTATCCTTAAATAAACTAGGCCAATAATAACTAGCCATTAGAATTTTGTGAGTTGTTTCTTTGGCTGAATAATGCCCTCCACATAATCCAGAGTGCATTTCTTTTAACACCTTCTCAGATTTCCCTTTTTCTAGACACGGGAGAAATATTCCATCCTTGTCCTTCCAATACAAATCACCCTGCAACAACACATACCTTTGAGCCTTCAATCTCATACTCCTCTTTTGATTATCATTTAGGCCTTGCGGGCAACTACAAATTTTGAGAAAATGCACAATACGTGTATACCATGGCTGCATCTCAATGCTTGTAACCATTCTTTCACCAATGGTAACATTATTCACCTAGACTAAGTCCATATTTCCCTCTTTCATTAACTTTTCCAATCCCAAGCCTCTTACCAACTTAGTAAAATGAAGTTCCAAATCAAACTCTTGGATTCTATTAATCCATTTGCATCTCTTTCTTGTAACTTCACTCTGAACTAGAATGTCCTTCAGTGCACCACGAGGAACATATGCATTAACCTTGGCACAAACCAAATAAGTCCTGAATGCTTTAACTACTTTTACTAATGCATAATGTTGTTTCTCTATTAGCTCATAATTCAGTTCTGCTAATTGTAGTGACTTGTTAAAAAATGCAATAGGGTTCTCAAATCCTTCTTTATCCTTTTGCAATAAGATTTTTGCAATAGTATGAAAAGATGCAAAAGAAAATAGGGAGAAAGGTTTGGAATAATCAAGGGAGATTATAATAGGGGCCTCTTGAATTGTTTTCTTAATTTTCCCAAAGGCCTTTTGTGCTTCCTGGTTCCAATCAAACCTTGCATCCTTTTTCAATAGCTTGACTATTGGCTTGACCATTTCTATAAATTTAGCAATAAATCTTCTTACAAAATTAATTCATCCAACAAAAGACTGTACACCCTTAAGGTTCTTAAGAGCAGGGAACTTTTGAATAGCTTCAACTCTTTTAGGATCTATCCATATTCCCTCCTTGGACACTATATGCCACAATATCTTTCCTTTAGTAACAATAAATTGGCATTTCTTGGGATTCAATGATATGCCATACTCTAATGCTTTGACCAGGACCTTTTCCAAGTGACTGCAATGGTCATCCACTTTCTTTGAATAAGAAGTCAATTCATCCTGATACACCACCATGAGAACATTTATAAGATCCTTGAAGGTCACATCCATTGCCCTTTGAAATGTAGCTCCAACATTTTTTAAACCAAAAGGCATACGAACATACACATAAGTTCCCCAAGGAGTAACTAATTTTATTTTAAATTATTCTAATTCCTTAACCAACACTTGGTTATACTCAGAGAAACCATCCATCATTGATAACAACTCACAACCAATAACTCTATGGAGCATAGCTTCCATGTTGGGCAATCCATAATTATCCTTTAGTGAGGCAACATTCAAATTCCTCAAATCAACACATAATCTTATGTCCCCATTTTTCTTTCTAACTGGCACCAAGTTTGAAACCCAAGATGAATTCCTTATAGGCTCAATTATACATGCATCCCTTAACTTTGTCAATTCCATTTGTAATTTAGTATCCAGTAAGGGATTGATAGGCTTTTGTTTTTTCCTAAATGAATTGGTATCTTCTTTCAAAGGGATATCATGCTAAAATAAATATTTCCTATAAGCCTTGAGATCATCATAAGACCAGGAAAACACATGCTTATACTTCTTCAACAATCTTATCAAATTGGTTCTCACATCCCTAATTAGCTTCTTTCCAATGTACACCAACTAAGGGGATGTCTCAGATCCTAAGTTTATTTCTTCCATATCCTCTACCTTAGCATTGGACTTTTGTGACATGTAATTATCATTTATGCTAAACATGCCATCTAGCTCAACTAACCCCTTAGGAATATGGTTAGAAGATAACTGAACAATCTCATTTCCAAGGATGCAATCCTTACCATTAACAACCTTTTTTGAGGAAACACAATCAATCTGTTGGCCATCATACTGATCTAGGCCCTGGATAAATCTGAGGATATCATTATCATCCTCAAAAACTTGCCAGTTATAAATATTATTAGGCACAACAAGCCTGCTTTTAATTTCTAACATTGATACACCAGCAAGAGTGACATCATTGTTCTTCAATGAAAAATTTGCAAGGAAATCTACCATGATGTTATTTGACCTTTCTACCCATTAAATATTGAAAGCATCAAATAGCTCTATTCTATCCTAGATAACATATCTATATAATTTTAATCTATCATTCTTGGCAGCATATTTAGATCTAATCTAAGCTATGATCAATTGGGAATCTCCATGAACTTTTAAACATTTTATACCATGCTTTATGACAATATCCAGCCCCAATATCAATGCCTCATACTCAACAGTATTATTTGTGCATTGGAAAGTTAACAAAAAGGAATACTTAAATTTAATATTTGATGGGGATATAAATTGGACACCAACTCCTGATCCTTCTTTAGAGCATCCTCCATCGAAGTACATCTTCCATAGTCCATCTTGTTGCAACAAAAAATCATCAATTATTGGGTCAGTATTCCTTAACTGTGGCTTAATTTCTTCAATAATGAAATTCTCCATATCAATGTCAACACAACAGTTCAAATCCTCAAGTGATACCATCTCAACCATGACAGAAGAATGAGGTTCTCTGTACAACTTAACCTTAGTACCATTCATAGGTATTGTGGCATATGACATGTCTAGTTGCAACTTTCCTCCCACTGTTGTTTCCCACTATCTTGATAGAAGCATACCATAATGAGGCTTGGTATCGACAACAACTACATTCATTTTATATGTAGCCTCAGGAAATGTAGCAATCTTTACTTCCATTCCTATTAAGGTTCCTACCACAAGAACAACCCTATTATCCATGGCATAACATCTTCCATTGGAAGTGTCAACTTGAAGTCCTAGTTCCTCCATAACATGATATGGCATCACTGTAGATACAACACCTAAATCTATCATACAATTTTTTAACAAAATGTTTTTGATAATCAGAGTGACATAAAATGGATCAATTAGTGATGGTTCTTGAGTTACAATACTCCCAACACAGAAGTTAGAAATTTATTTTCTTGTCTTAGGGCCATTCACTGGCTTCTCCTTTTCAGATACAATAGGAGAATCTCCTTGTTCATTTATTAGGGCCAATGATGCTTCCTTATGCTCCTTCATTTTCAACATTTCTAACAAGGGGATTGAGACTTTCATTTGTGATAGATCATGCCTCATGTCAAAGGTTGGGGGTTCAAAAAAAGGACCAGACAAGTCCTTACTCTCAATGACCCTTTTGTTTCTCTTGTCAATGGTAACCTCTTCATTCTTTTTGGTTGATTGAACAAGAATAGGTTCTTCTTTCTTATTGTCATCGCCCTTGCCTTTGGTTACATTTATTTTTGGAGAAACCTTATTTTGGGAATCATCTTTCACAAAAATTGACCTTGGTACACCCTGATCAAGGTCTACTCTTCTATTCCTCAAGTTATATGAGGATCTGGCTTGAGAAATGGAAGCCACAATAAGAGTCCTAATTTCTTCTTCACCAGGATTTCTCTAGTGAGCATTACCCCACTTTGGTCTGATTACATTAATTTGTTGACTTGTAAACGTCACTTTCAGACTCATCCTAATCAGAATGGGTAAAAAATTATTGTTCATATTTTGGGAAATTTTCCTCTTATAATCAACATAAACAAGTATTTCTTCATCTTCTAAAGATGAGATTTCTTCTACTTTCTAAGTATTGAACATATTGACTATAGGCTTTTCAGATCCTTCATTATCTCTTGCATTTTGATCTTCCACTTCTCCTCCCAAAGCTTGGGCCACAACACACTGATAATGTGACTGAGGCATATTACAAGCCACACACCATGGAGTATTTTCTACATTATGTGCTACATTATTTTTTAAAGCGTCGGGTGTATCCCTCCTTTTTGATTCTCATGAGTATCAAAAATAGGCTTCTCATATTTCCAATTCATCTTGTAAGGATGATCGTGCAACCTAAGGAATCTCTCCTGCCTCTGATACGATAGTCTATTATCCTAAAAACCTCTATCACCCTTTTCAATCCTAGTTGAGAGATCCTTAACAACATTTACCAACTTGTCAACCTTATCATCTTCTTTAGTTGGTTTACTAGCATGTCCTTTGGTTTCTTTCCACAATATTCCTTCCTCCCTTTTGTACATTTGACCAAATACTTTCCTATTACTTTCAATGTTAATTGCTAACTTGAAAGAATCTCTCAAAGTCTATGGGCTTTTGTCTCTTAAGAGATAAGGCATTTTTCCATCCAAGGCATTAAAATATGTGGTCAGGAAAACTTCCTCATCTAATCTCAAGACTTGGAATAATTTGTACATCACCTTTTGAAACCTATTGTTAAACTTAGACATGCCCTCATTGGGATGTCTCTTTATATTATTAAATTCATTGAGCATATAAGTATAATGAACATTCTCACCATATTTCTCTTTAAAAAATTTCACAAACTCATCCCATGATGTAATATTGTTTTCAGGAAAACCCCTATACCAATCCCTGACATATTCTATCAATGATTGGATAAATAATTTCATTACAAAATCTTCATTTTCAATTTCATAGTCATTTATTTTATCTATAAAATACTTAAGATGCTCTTCACAAGTGACAACATTATTTCCTGTGAACTTAGGGATTCAATCTCTTACCTCATTAGGAATAGCATTTGGTTGGCCAGGGATATCATCAAAGAACAACGGATGGTATCTATCTAGATGTACAGGCCTCCTTTGAAAGTTTTGTGAAGCTTGAGATCCACCACCTCCAGCGATAGCACTTTGATTCAACACATTTCCCATGGAACCACCAGCCAATGGAATAGTAGAATTCACATTTTGGATAGGTCCTGGGACCATTTGTTTAGTACCTGAAGCCTAGAAACTTGGCTTGGGACCACTTGGTTGGTTTTTTGGTACTATCCCAATAGTAAATGAGACTTAGTTACTAGCAGTAGTATTCATATTAGCATGTAGGAAAGAAAATTTCCTCTTCATTTCATCTACAATGACCTCCAACTCCATTTTCTCTAATTGGACAGTCAATTCTTCCTTAGCCTTTCTAGCCTTTTCTAATTCTATGTTATCTTGAGATACAACATCAAGAATAGCCTTACCCTACTTGGGTTTAACTATACTTATTCCAACCATCTTTTGTTTTCCTTTGTCAAATGCATCCCTGATGTTATTTTTGAGATCTTCATTTCTCTTGATCTCTAATGGATGCAACTGCCTTAGAATTGGGTGTTCTCCTTCAAATTCACCTTTCTTATAATTTGACTCATCATTATTAACTTATTGTGTCAAGGTTCCAATATCACCAAACAAGTCTCTGTCTAGACCCTTGAACGCTTGATTGATACTTTGAGCCTTGAGCTCATTATTCTTTATTTTTCTTATGAGTTCATGTCTTTCCATAAGTAATTCTTAAATCTCCTTCTCTCGCTTCTTTCTTCTATTGTAAATTTATAGTAACTACTCACACTCCTTTTTTCTCAAAGCTATGACCTCATCATGCAATTTCTCTGAATCATAAGATGCAATTTTAGTAGCAGAAGTTTCTCTTGGTTGGTCTAGACTTTCTTGTGCAAGGGAAAACCCTACATCTATAAATTCATCATCCCTAGGGGGATTAAAAGATGCATTAACTGCATCAGGATCTCTTGATCTAAGAGGCTTAGGATTCTCAGAAGAGGAAGAAACCTCCTTAGGGATAGGGGCCAAGACTCTTCCTTTAGAGGGTCTTGGCTGATTTTGATTAAACATACCTCTGCTAGACCATTGCATTCTACTAGGTCTAGGAAGTTCATCACCTATATTACTTTCTGGGTGATCTTTATAATGAGACCTAGTGTATCTTTTTCAACTCATGGTATATACAAGAAGAAACTAACACAAATTTCAATATGTTAAACCAACAACTGGACAAAGAGTTCAGAGTCACCACCCACAAAACGCATGGGGAAATTTTTTACAAACTGGTCTCAAATGAAACAATAGATGGTTAACAAAGAATTGTAAGAAACCTATCACAAAACATTAATAGTCCCCAGAAGAATCACCAATTGTGTTAGTGCTTGAAATGATTACAAATGATAAATATAAATGTTGATGCATATCTCTATGGACCAAAAGATGCATCTGACAATATCAAACACTAAGGTGCTAAGGATTCTTGTCCCTCTTCACTCTGAGCTTCAAGCTCAGGCAGGTGTACCTAACAAATTTAATTCTTTAAACAATCACAACATTTATTTGTATCCTTGACACAAATATAATCATCTAATTCTTTCAAAATACATTTAAGATAAAATATTGTCATTTAAGTTTGTTGATGATGATAAATGTAAATCAAGTAAAGACCAATGTCAAATCCTAGGGCAAAGAGTCAAAAGAACATACACCTACAAAAATCTCTCAAATCAAATATACCCAAAACCTGAAAGAAGTACCTTACAAATCATCCTCTCATTAACACATGAAGTCATCAAATTCTTGCATAAACCATGAACCCCCTGAAATCAACCTTAAGATTTACCCTTCCCTTGAAACAAACTTAATATTAACCTCAAAATATACATTGTAAATGATGTATTAAATATGCCTTACAAATTCAATACATAAAAACTCAAGATCCATACAAGAAGACAACAAAAATATGAAAGGGAGTTCTAATATATTTTCATTAATATTTCTTTGTATTAGTACATTTCAAAATGAAAAAATTCTTAGAACAAGACTCAAAATTCAAAACTCTCTTTACAAATGTAATTTCACTATCCTTTTACAATACAACTTCTTCTATATATATCATCACTAGCCATCTTGGAATCCTTAGGAAAAGGATGCAAAAATATTTGGATGGCTAGGATAGTGATAGACTCTAGAAGACAAAACAAGATTACATCATTAATAGAAATGGAAACAAAAGCCAAAATATCTTTTCTACTCATTCTGAATCTTCATAGGTGCCACCCTTGTCTGTAGATGTTCAAGGTAACCTCTGAAATTTGTTACATGAATAATGATCACCTAGAGGCTAACTTACATTATTCTTTTTTTTATGATTACCCTCATTGTGCTCAAGGATTAGGTGCCATGTGTGATTCAGTCCTCCTACATTGCCTCCAGATCAATTGTTGCTTGCTTCTTCTTCTTGGGCTTTGTAACTTTATCCCATGATGCAACCTCCTCTTTAGTTGGCCAAGTGAATTTGTTTAAGCTCTGAAGCTACTTTACCTACCTATCCCATCTGGACTCAATTATGGTGTTGGTGTCAATGACAAACTTTGTGCAATCTATCTCCACTTTGAACATGTCATCCAAGACATGATTAAACCTGTCCATATCCAAAGTACCATCTTCATTCAAAAATGATTCCTGCCCTGTCAGCAATGCATTCATGTCATTTTTCCACTCCTGAACACTCTTTATGTCACCATCTTCCTTGTGAATTAGAGGTATGTACTCACTGAAATCAGGACTGAACATATCCATTTTTTACCTAATTTGATTTGCCTTTCCTTTGAAAAAGGACAAAGTTGTGCCAATCATCTCTATCTTTTCTCCAACTTCACCAACTAACTCAAGGATATTAGGCCTATGAGGGTGTAGTATCTTTAACTTCTCAAATAGTGAGCCCATGCCAAACCATATACTAAATATTGGCTCCAAAGTAGCCATTGCATCCTTGAAATCTCCATTAGTCTTTTGCAACATTTTAAATGAGTCATGGATTAAATCCATCTTTCCCTTTATTGCTCCATACCTATGTTGCATGATATTAGATAGGGCACTAAGGGCCACCTCTTGTTTATCCTTATTATATCTCTCAACTACCACATCAAGAATACCTATCTCTGGAGGTATTGTAGCCTCAATTTCAAGGAATAGAGGGGGAATGGTCTTTGATGCCTCTTCTAGCTTGACTTTCATATCCTCAAGTTCAGCCTCTAGTACCTTAATCTTCATTAGACTCTTCTCTTTGTCCTTAGCCAATACAATAGCCTCATCAAATAATCATCCATATCTATTAGATATTTGTGTAGTCTTAGCCTCATTAAGATGGGAAAAGTGTATAACCACCTTGGAGACTTCAAGGTCTGATGTATTCTGCACAGTCCAAATAATCTTGTCTCCCTCCATCTTCTCTACAATACTAACCAGAGAAGGTTTTTGTGTCCTTGGAGCCAAAGACCACATAGCTAAAGTCTGGGATCATGGGTCATACCCACATCCTCTAATCATATCACCAATATGTGTCTCATAAGACAATGTGACTTCTGGTTGTCTTCTTATCTAATCAATAATAAATGTTGAAGTCAAATCCCATCCTGGGACTAGTAGCATTCCACTTGACTTAACCAATTGTCTAGCATACTCAACAAAAATGTTCTCAGATTTTGGATCATATGTGGCTAGGGCTTGTAGGTCCTCATTATTTGGATTAGTCCCATCAGTCACTTGACTAGATATTTCTTGTTGCTTCTTCCATATCAAGAAGTTCTTAAACTGTTCCCCTTTGATCAATTCATCATCACTAAGAAATTCTACTTGGTACATTTTCTTTCATCTCTACACATGTGGAGGGGCAACTCAAATTCCTCTTGAGTGTCAACCTTCTTCCCCTCTCTTATGCTTTTCCTCAAATGATAATAGTAATCCCTATCACCCGCTACCAAGGCAGAAACCCTATCAATATTTTTCTTTGATCATCTTCTTATGGATGGCTCTCCCACCTCAACCTTTTACCTTTTTCGACGAGACTCACTTGTATCATCTATCTCTAGAGAATCTAATCCATGTTCATGAATAGGAGGCTCATTTCCTCGAGGAGGGTTTTCTTCCTCATAATACTCATCACTACCTTCTTCATACTATGAAGAGGAGTACTCCTTCTGCACCTTAATCTTTTCATCTAGCTATGCCTCAAGTTGGTCATATAGGGTGTCATACATCCCTATCATTCTATTGATTTTTGTGATATATGGGAGGCCTGGGAAGAAACCTCCAAAGGCAATTCTAGCCTTTTTCATTTTATCTTCTAAGTCCTTCAAATCCTAGAACTTTCCCAACCTTTGTTCAACCTCTTCTTCATCTAAGACATTCCTAGTGATTTCTTCCTCATCACATCCATCATGGTCTTTGCTAGCACAAATGCTAGGAATGAGCAACTGCTTGGATTTTTTGATGAATTTCTATGGATCAACATACCTATAAGTAGCTGATCTCATCTTAAAATGATCCAGGCACATGCTAAGTTGAGGCAATGCCCTCTTCCCCACTATGAAATTTATTACTTTGAATTGCCAGGGAGTGAAGGCACCTTTTCTATGTGGAGCCAGGTGCTCCTTGTTTGTCCAAATCAACTGCCAAAGGAACTCCAAAAGAGAAACCCTTGGTGGCACATATTTTGGAAGTATATGTGGGGGCTGGGGGGAACCATAGACTCTAATCAATGTAAAGGTCTTGCCCAAATAGAAGTCTCCCCAATTATGGTCAAGAGGACCGCTTATCAACATATTCACCAAGTCTTAGCAACCTAAGCACCTTGATAGGAAGCCTAGCAATATTTATACCCATCAAATTTAGAATTGGATTAACAATCCAATTCTAGAATCCACATAATTCATTCTCATTGGAAGTGTAATTTCAAACCCTCAACCAAAGCTATACTAGGTTTGATTCACCATTAATCATTGTCCTAGGTCTTAGCATGGTCACAACCATATGATCAATATTGTGGAACAAGATTAAGTGCATCAACAAATAGTAATGCATAAACCTGAGTGGCTTGTTGTCTTCTTTGATGCTCACCAAACGCTCATGCATCCTATCAATTACATACTAGATGTAATCATAATCTATGTTGACATGTGGATTCTATCTATCTAGAATTATCATTAACAAATCTACAAGCATCTTTTATGCATCTTTGTCAACCCCCAAAACCCTACAGAACCCATATGCCAGATACTTTATGTAAAATTGAAAGGCCTTAAGATCATATGGTGCACTCATATGGCTCGAAAGAGGAGCCACATATTTTCCTATTTTGGGATTGAAATGGGTAACCTGAGACTTCACCAGTTGTAATTGTTTTGCATACTTCTCCTTTTCTTTATTCAAGTCAATTTATGTTGATGAAGTATACAAGCCAAAGGCATTCATGAATGACCCCCTATCAAGAGTAACTAGGTCTAACTAGTCACTTTTCCTAATTGTTTTTTAAAAAGGGTCATATTCGCTAGCTAACTCAATCAATAGGTCAATATCAAGAAACACGTTAGGAACTATTAGCTTCCCCATGCCTAACTTTGAGGTTTTACACAGTGGAATATTCTTAAACCGGTTGTTATAAAAATAATTGAAAAGATGAAAGCCAGAGCAAGAAGGGGTAACTGGATCCCTATAATTAGCTATAGAATCTATGAATATTTCATCACTCACCTTCTTATTTTACGTGGACCCTAGGAGAAAGGTGATAAACTCTTCTGAATAGTTACACTTTCCTTTCTTCTCCTCTCCTTGTTCTTTCACCCCCTCACTAGATGAAACTTGACTTGATTCTAGTTGGCTCATCTTTTCAGCTCTGGACAATAGTTGGCTCTGAAATTAGCTCTTATAAATCACTCTTTGCAACTCCTCTCCTTAATTTCTCATTGAAAATCTAATAAGTAGCAAGAAGGAGCATCTTGTCTTTATAACTTCTATCAATGAATGCATAGAATTGGCCAAAAATATAGAAAAAATTTCCTTGGTCACCTCAGCATTCACTCTACATGTAACCAAATTAAAATTTAGGCTAGCTATAAGGTGTGAGGTTGACAAGTTCATTCAATTTTTTGAAAGAAAGAAAAAAAGCCACAATTACTATTTTATGCCTTAAAAGCCCTCAAAATCTATCAAAAAATCCTAACTAGAAACTAATTGGTGAACTCGTTTACTTTTTTCCATCTCAACAAAGTACATTCCACGTTAGGATCACTTTTTCTTTCATCGCCTATGAAAAATTAACCACACATCATCTAGAGATCGCACAAAAACCACTATCTCGTGATCTCTTAATATTAGGCTTAACATGGTTACATTTCAAGAATGAGCGACTGAGACATATCTTGCAATCTCATTATCTTTTCTTTAACCACGGTTCTATTCTAAGATTCAGAATTAAAACTTATTTCTAAGTTGCTATATATTTCACTTAACTCTAGCAAGTTCTTGAGACTAAGCGCCAACCCTTGATCTTTCTTATCATCTAGGATTATCTCCCAATCTCCAGATATTTCAAAACTTAACTGTGACTTCATGAGATTGGGAGATAACCACCTGTCTTATTCATTTAAGCTTTGTCACTTGATGTCCAAATAATATATAACATAGCCACTTTATTATGAGACTTAGAGATCACCCCTTCACTAGGTCACTAGATATTAACAACTTAACATCAACCATCATGAGATTAGGAGGTAACCACAACAAGTTAAGTCATACACCTTATCGTTGAATCTCTAAATGAAATTAGACTTCACTGTCACTTTATAAGATTTAGAGATAACTCTTTCTTTTAAAGCCCATCACCTTTGTCGCTTAATCTCTGAATACTACTTGACTTAACTGCTACCTTGTGAGATCAAGAGAAGACCACCATGACAGATTGCCAAATGATAAGAACTAACTGCCAAAAGTCATGATACTTGGAGAAAGCCTTGTCACTAGATCTCTAGATAAAAGGAACTAATTGCCAACCATTTGGAGATTAATAGATAACCATAAGACTATTAACCTTTTAACCTTGTCGCCCAATCTCTGAATCTTTTAAGACTTAACACTCACATTCTGAGACTTGGAGACAAAGGGGAAAACAATGACCACATGAAAAAAGAGATCTTAAGTGCCATGAAAAGGTAACACAAAAAATTAAGACCTAGGGCGCAAATAAGAACATTTAAAGGATAAAACCTTACCAAAGGAAAACAAGACCTAGGGTAAATAATTACAGGCATTTTTTGGCATATGACTATTATGTGACTCATTACCATTTTAAGAATTTTTGCAGGAACAAAGAACCAAGAGGAAATAGAGGCACAACTTAAATATCACCAAGAACAAATAGTGAACACAAAAAACCTAAACAATATCCCAACATGAGAAATACTATAGCTTGGTGTACCATTATACACCTTGGTATTTTTGTGTCTACTTGGTTGCACATAGAGGAGAAGAAGCTCCAACTGGATATCATGACTTTTTCTTTAGAGATATTTTAGGAATGATTCCAAGAACATTTCCTTTTTTATCACTACCATCATACATGTGTGGATAGTTTTCATCATCTTCAACAGGGGTCTATGTGGATGGACTAGTATGAACATAAGTTCTTTAAGATAAGGTAGTCTAATAGTATTACTTAGTAAATCACTTCATTTGGGGCCTTAATAGTTTTATTAGTGGATATGTTTTTATTTTCAATACTAGGACTCTTGTAGTTGTTGTGGAGAAGGAAAGATTAGCTAAGGATGAAATAGCTAGGAGATTGGGAGATAGGACAAGTGTATAAGTTAGAAATGCACAACTTTCTAGAATAGGTGTATATAGTAGTTAAGTACAACCTGAAAGATCTTACATGGAATATTCAACACCTCCTAAAATAGATCATCAACAAAAACATAGACAAAGGAATTTTTAGGATTAGCAGAGTGGTCATATTCTAGGTACCCCAAGATCTAGAGATTGCAGTCAATATCATGGTAGGAAGAACCAACATGGCTAGTTATTTTAGAGTTTAAAGTTGAGTGCTAGCAGGGACAATATTCATTAGTCTAGTACACCTTTTCAAGGTGTGAATTTAGTGTTGGGGCATGTTTCACTTGTGGCCAAGATGGCCATAGGGAAACACAATGTCCTCAGAGGGTTGCCCCATAAGCTAGTTAGAGGATGACTACCTGTGATTCTATAATAGTGGAGAAAAATACATCCCACAAGGTATTTTTGATGGTTGATAACTATCAAGCTAAGAATCAAGGCATCATAATTGATATTATAGGTTTGTTACATTGTATACTTGCCTCTATATTGTTTGATCTTGCTGACTCGGGTTCTTTTATTTCCCCTTTCCTTATGGAGCAATATAGGCTAGTGATAGTATGACAGGTTTATATTTGGTAGATTGAGTTAATCATAGGTTTTAAAGTAGTCATCTGATCCATCTTTCATGGTATTTCATTTGATTTTTCCACCTTCATCACCACCATAGATCTTTGTATCCTACCCTTGGGTTCTTATGACATTACTTTGGGTATCGATTGGTCAGCTTCCCACCAAGTGTGCGTAGATTGTCGAGACAAGTTAGTACATTGTATGGATGACATCAATGGTAATGTTGAGCTTGTAGAGGACTAGAGACCTATTTCACTTTGCATGACCTCAACCACCAAGATGAAGTAGATTATGTGATAGATTTTTTGGTTGTTTACAATCTCCATTAGTGACCTTGATGGGATTGAGAGTTTAGGGGTGTCTCTTGATGATCACACACATCTCTATGAGTATGGGGATGTATTTTTGAATGAGATCCAAATCATTTTTCCTAAGAAAAAAATATATTTATGTATGGATCTCATTCCCATATATAATCCTATTTCTCATGCATCTTATCAAATGGACAATCAAGATTTGAATGAGCTTCTTTTAAAATTGGAGAATTTTTTGTTCAAGGGCCATATTTGTGTTAGGAATAATAATCCACAATACAACTGAGAGGGGGGGTGAATCAGTTGTATGGAAGATTATTAGACTTTAAACTTTAAGTAGCATCAATATCATATCCAATGAACATAATGAATGCCAACATAATATGCTGGTCTAAGGGAAACCTTGTTAAAGGTAAAAACCCCAGTGGGAATTAGCACCCACAAATGATGTACTGAGAGTATAGTATCCTTGTTAGAAGATTTAGCACTATTTGGGAGCTTATTGAGACATTAAAATACATAGTCCTTGTTAGAGGACAGACCCTTTTAGGATTCAAGAAGGGAGGGCTCACTACCCAAAGAAGGTTAAATCTGCCTTCATACCTCATTGTTTACAATACAAGTGTATATGAAGAAATACACAATCTTTTTGAACTATTTGGCAACAACTATCTTTTCTTGATCAGTTCCAATGAAGTTCACCAGTAAACCTCTACTCTACATACAACAGATACAAGCTTGCAGCATTCACAACTTCTTTATATCACCTTTTTCCCATCCATATATTTTCCAAAGAAAAGACCATACATATATACCTTATTACAATTCTCATGATCAAGTCGACCCATAAGGTTTTCCTATTTACAAACAATTACATAAACCCTTGCTAAGATATACACAATATCTGGAACAAGTATACAATGATTACATTACAACAATTAAGGATTGACATCCTTAATTCAAGTTCGCCATCTATCATACACCCTACATCTCTATAGTCGGCTTCCAAATAGATCATCTCCAGAACACATGCCATAGTTGATGTCATCCTTCTTTTCGTACCTTTTGCATTTCATAAAACATTCTTCAATACTCTATATTTCATCTCTTAAGCTCACACACACTGATTCCATATCACCTATAAGCTATACACAAAACAAAAAGACTAACTCTGTCATCTTTCACTCTCACTATCTAGTAACTAGTCTTCACCAAAACATATGTAACTCATCCAATACACAATATTACATCATGTAATCTTAGACATAAGATCACAACACCTTCCTATACATAAACCTTAGTTTGCATTCTCTAAATCATCCATACAGTATCTGTACACTGAAGTTACTAGTCTATTTTCCTCTTAGAAAAATATGTTGCCATCAATGACAAAACATGAATGACAACAATATTAATTACACATCATCAACATCCAAAAATCTCCCTGAATACATCAGCAACATCCAAAAATCTCCCCCTTTGGCATTGATGTCAACATATGGGAAAATACATCAACCCAAAATACATCAACCCAAAATACTGTAGCCAATCAATACTCTCATAGTAAAACTTCTCATAGTATCTCTCCATACAATCTCCCCATAGTAGGTATTTTCACATAGTATCTCTCCCCCTTTAACAAAAATAGAAAAGGGTGCCATAAGTCACCAATTTTCTTCAGAACAGTCTACCAACTATCTTCTATTTAGCCTTTATCAACTAGGTGTTGAATCACCCAAATGTGTTTTGTAAGCCTTCAATAATCACTCCCCCTAAGGAGTAGATCCATACATCAAGTCTAGAATAAGATAGAGCCCGGAATACCTCTAGACTAATACATCCATGCATCAATTAATTCACACTAGGAGGGGCATGCACCCCAAGCATACCTCTGAGATACTCAAAGGCATCTTTCAACATTTGTTCTATCCAAACAATCTGAGTGAAATTACATGCAAAAAAAACATCCAATAGTTCCAACAACTCTCCTCCATTAGTAGTCTTCCCATCATCAATGTTTCCTACCCAATCAACATAAGCATGAAGTTCAAAGTCATCATTTTTACCATACCATAAGCCCTATTCTATTGTTCCTTTCAGATATCTAAATATCCTTTTCACAGTAGCTAGGTGTGTATCTTTAGGTTATGCTTGATATCTAGCCATGATTCTAATAGCATTAGAAATATCTAGTTTCAGAGTCTTAGGAGTCTTAGTAACTTCATTTGTGCCATCATCACAAATCTCATTCTCACAGTCTATCCCAACATATTCTTCCTCATCTATAGTAGCAGCTTCCTTGTCTTCTATATTCTAATTGAAATCATACATTCTCTCTTTTTCATCTATCCTCACATTATTTCCTTCAATCATCTTTCTCAATATCAGATTGAAACATTTGTAAGCTTT
Source organism: Chamaecyparis obtusa (assembly GCA_027943335.1). NCBI lineage: Eukaryota > Viridiplantae > Streptophyta > Pinopsida > Cupressales > Cupressaceae > Chamaecyparis > Chamaecyparis obtusa. Next base: position 670,171 of record BSBK01007700.1, read on the forward strand.
TCTCTTAGTAGAGTAACCAAGGAAAATTCCTTCATCACTTCTAGCATCAAACTTTCCTATCTCATCATCTCCCTTGATATAGCACTTACTACCAAATATTCTAAAATCTTTTATAGTGGGAGTATGAATAAACCATAATTCATAAGGATTTGTATTTGTACCTTCTCTAATTTGAATTTTGCTTAATGTGTACACTTCTCTCCCAATAGCCTCTCTCCAATGCATATGAGATACATTTCCTTCAAGCAACATTTTCCTAGCAACATCATGTATAGTCATGTTTCTTCGCTCTGCTATCCCATTCTATTGTGGAATCCTAGAAGCAGATGTCTATCTTTTTATTCCATGCTCTTTGCAGTATGAATTGAACTCTCCATCTCTTTCTAAGCTTAAACATTTTATCTTTAAACCTGATTCATTCTTTACTTCTTTTTGAAAACTTTTTACACATCTCATCATTTCTATCATAAATAATACCATCAACAAATGTATAAAGTACCTTTCACCATAGTATGATCTTGTCCTTGTAGGTCCACATCGGTCTGTATGTACCAGATCCAACTTTCCTTTTTTTGTATATCATTTTATTTATAACTATTTCTAATATTTTTTTCCATAACAAATTCTCCACATATAGTGTTAGAAGGTTTCACAATCTTCGGTAGGTCTTCCACTACATTAGCCAAGCTTTCCTTCATAATATCATCAAATTTAAAAAGACAAAATCTTTTGTTCCATAGCCAACTATCATCAACCTTCGCAACAAAACAAGAAGCCTAAGATGTGTTTGACTCAAATACATTACCTCTAGATTTAGTATTAGTTGTAATCAAATTTCCTATCTTATATTTCCCACCAGAGAACTTTAATTGAAATCCCTTATCCATCAGTTTTCCAACACTCAACAATTTATTCTAAACTCCATCAACAAGCAATACATTGTCAATATTATTCTTTCCATCCAAAGAAATAGATCCTACTTCAATGATAGGTTTAGAAATATTTTCTCCAAATCTCATAACATCATCATCATACTTATTTCTATCTCTAGTCATACTATCTATAATCCATTCAGATTTCATATCCACATGTGACACTAAAGCTTTTTCCTCATGTACTGGTTCATCTTTAATAACAAAAAATCCAATCTCCTCATAATTTAAATCATCATCATCAGAAATACCTTCACTAGCATAATAACATTCCTTATCCTCTAAATACTTAGATTTATACTTAGAAACTCTTGTAGGACATCTAGATGAAAAATGACCAACCTTATTGCATGAAAAACATTTCAAAGGAAAGTTTCCTTCAATTTTACCCTTACCTCTATTTTCTCTTCTAGCAATCAGTGCAGCAAGTTCATCCATCTTTCTTTCTTCTGCTAGTATCTGTTCCCATTCATTGGCATATTCACCAAGCTCTTCTTTTGTGTTCTCAAAACTGTCAAAAGTTTTAGGATCAAATTTTGGACTATCCTTCTTATAGAATGCCATCTTCCAAGATCACATCAAGTGGTTAAGCTTTCTCTCTAAGGACTAGTAGCTCTAATACCAATTGTTGGGAATAATAGTCCACAATACAACTAAGAGGGGGGGTGAATTAGTTGTGTGGAAGATTACTAAACTTTAATCTTTAAGTAGCAGCAATATCAGATCCAATGAACACAATGAATGCAAACACAATAAGACAATATTTTGGTCTCGGGGAAACCATGTTAAAGGTAAAAAATCCAATGGGAATTAGCACCCACAAATGATGTACTGAGAGTATAGTATCCTTGTTAGAAGATTTAGCCTTATTTAGGAGCTCATTGAAACATTACCGTACATAGTCCTTGTTAGAGGGAAGACCCTTTTAGGAGTCAAGAGGAAAGGGAGGACTCACTACCCAAAAAAGGTTAAATCCACCTTTAGAACTCACTATTCGCAACACAAGTGTATATGAAGAAATACACAATCTTTTTGAACTATTCAACAGCAACTGTCTTTGCTTGATCAGTTTTAATGAAGTTCACTAGTAAACCTCTGATCTACATACAACAGATGCAAGCTTACAACATTCACAACTTCTTTATATCACCTTTTTCCCATCCATATATTTTGCAAATAAAAGGCCTTACATATATACCTTATTACAATTCTTATGATCAGCTCAGCCAATAAGACTTTCCTAATTACAAATAATTACATAAACCCTTTCTAAGATACACACGGTATCTAGAACAAGTATACAATAATTACATTACAACAATTAAGGACCGACATCCTTAATTCAAGTTCACCATCCATCATACATGCTACATCTCTATAGTAAGCTTCCAAATAGATCACCTCTAGAACACACGCCATAGCTGACATCATCCTACTTTCCATACCTTATGCAGTTCATAGAACATTCTTTGATACTATATCTTTCATCTCTTAAGCTCACATACATTGATTCCATATCACTTTTAAGCTATACACAAAATACAGAGACTAACTTTGTCATCTTTCACTGTCACTATCCAATAACCAGTCTTCACCAAAACATTTGTAACTCATTCAATACACAGTATTACATCATACGATCTTAGGCATAAGATCACAACATCTTCCTATACATAAACCTTAGTTCACATGCTCTGAATCATCCGTACAGTATCCATACACTAAAGTTACCAGTCAATTTTCCTCTCAAAAACATATGTTGACATCAGTGACAAAACACAAATGACAATAATATTAATTCCACATCAGCAACATCCAACAATCTCCTTGAATACATCAGAAACATCCAACAATTTGTCCTAATGTTCTCCCTTGTGGAGAAACAATCATCCTTGTGAAGAGGGATGAATCTCTTTGTTTTTTCATTGACTTCTGGTAGTTGAACAAGGTGATGATGAAGAGTTGATATCCCTTGCCAAGGATTGATGATTTGTTTGTTCAGATGAAGGGAGCTAGAGTATTTTCAAAGATAGACCTCAAGTTAGGGTATCACCAACTTTTAATTCACGAGGTTTATATTCATTAGATAATTTTTTTCACCTAATATGGATATTATGAGTTTACAATTATATCCTTTGGGTTTTCCAATGTGCCATCAATGTTCATGAGTTTGATGGAGTGTTTCACACCTACCTTGATCATTTTGTCCTTGTATTTTAAGATAATATTTTAGTTTATTCAAGGACAATGGAGTAACATGAGATCCATTTGTGCTAGGTTTTGTAGTTCCTTTCTAACCATCATTTATTTTGCAACCTATCCAAGTGTGAGTTCTTCTAGACTTAGGTGTGGTATTTAGGGCATATCATCTCAAGAGAAGGTGTTTCTATGGATCCTTCAAAGATCCAAGCCATTATGGATTGGCCAATACCAACCATTATTTCTAAGGCTCATATTTTCATAGGTTTAGAAAGTTGCTATGACCAATTCATGAAAGAATTTTCTCAGTTGGCACACCCTATAAATTTTCTTAAGAGGAAAGTGAAGAATTTTATGTAGATCATTTAGTTTAAATCAACTTTTCAATCTCGTAAGGAGTGGTTGGCTAGTGGACCAATCTTGGTAGTTCTAAATCTTGTAGGTGAGTTCATGGTGTGCATAGATGTATCATTAGATGATATTGGAGTGATTCTAAAGCAGGAGGGATGAATGATTGCATATGAATCTTGTAAAATCAAGGACCATAAGCTAAATGACCCCACCCATGATTTAGAGTTAGTGGTGGTTATGCATACACTTGTTTATTAGAGACATTTTTTTGGGGGTCATAAGTTTAAATTGCATAGCAATCATTGAATCTTGCAGTATATCTTTATTCAACCAAACTTGAATGCTTGACAACATCATTGGATGGAGTTCCTCTATGAGTATAATTTTGATATTCACTACATCAAGGGGAAAGAGAACATTGTTGTAGGTTCCTTGAGTAGGAGAAGGCATGAGATCTAAGTTTTGTCTCTTGGTATAGATTTGCATAGTCTCATTCTTCAAAATTTACCTAGTGAAACTTGGTGTTAGGAAGTTAGAGTGGAGATTAAGTATGAGAAATCTCTTGTAGGTTTATTTTTAGGCTACTCTTTAGAGCTAGATGGAATTTTTTGGCACCTTGAGTACATTTATATGCCAGTGTTAGGTGATCTTCATTCCTTATTTTTTTTAGAGGCACATGCACATCATAGAAAAAAGTAGATGCATGTCGATTTTAGATAGTTATACTAATGGGTAGGGATGAGGTGTGATGTTTTTTATTTCATGGCTAGATGTCTTGAGTGCTAGAGAGTGAAGGAAGAACATCATCATCTAAAAGGTATTTTTTAGCCACATTCTATTCCTAAGTGGAAGTGGAAAACTATCTCTATTGATTTCATGACTAGGCTATCTATTTTGTTGTGTCACCATGACACCATGTGGACAAGTTATCCTTTGTGTCTTAGTTTTATCCTATGAGAGCTTATTATATCAATACTTTGGTAGCACATGTGTTTAAAAAGATATATTTTAGTTGTATGGGATACCTTTTAGGGTCATTTCAAATTGAGATTCAGTGTTTACATCTGCACTATGGACTTTTTTCTAGCATGTTTTGGACTCAAAACTCAATTTTAGATTATCATATCACCTCAAGACTGATGCTTAGATGGAGTGGATGAATTTTATTCTTGAGGACATGCTTCACATGTATGCGATGGATTTAGAGTTGAGGTGAGAAGACTATTTGTACCTAGTTGAGTTTTCCAATAATAATGGGTACCATAGCTCTCTTGGTATGTCTTATTTTCATGCCTTGTATGGTCAACCGTGCCATACACCTCTGAGTTGGGATCATTTGGAGGACCACACTATACTGGGTCTCAAGATGCTTTAGTATATGGAGCATCAAGTTGTTCATGTTAGAGATCACTTAACTACTATTCAAGATTGAAAGAAGTATGTTGATTCCCAAAGGTTAGCTGACACTTCTCAGTGGGTCACTATGCATTTTTGTGATTTTGGTTGTGGAAGAGCCCCATCTATTATAGAAAGGATGTAAGTTAGCATATTTCTTTGTTGGGCCTTTTGAGATTCTTTGGAGGATTGATCTTGTTACCTATCATGTTTTTGTGTAAAGATAATATATTCCTAATGTGACCCGTATTCTTGATTGCGGTGATTTACAGGTAGAGGATTTGAAAATTTCTTTAGATCTCATCCATATTCTTCAACATCAAAGGCTAACCCTCAGAGTTCAAGAGATCAAGCAAGGAATGGTCTAATAGGACCCGAGTAATATGACTTAAGTTGCTTGGGAGGATTCTTTATGGTTGAGAGATTTGTACCCCTCTCTTTTTTCAAGCTTCTAGGACTAAGCCTATTGCTAGGGGGAAGATGTAGTTCCTCCTATGGTTGCAATCTATCTAGACTTATTTTGATCCAAGCTAGACTCTTTTATTTGATTCTATGACTATTCATATACCATTATTATTTTTTGGCATTGTGATATGCACCTGGTTTCAGTTACAATCTTTTTCTTATACCTATATCACTATGGATATAAATTATAGATTATACTTATGTTCTATTGATGATAATATATGAATGATCTCCCTATTGTTATGTGACTTGAGGCTATATGATGATATTTGGTTTATTGCATATATAAGGGTATTACCATTATTTTGATTTTACTAGTTTTTAATGTGATTCATTGAGGTGTGTGTCAGTGGTCTTCTAGATTGGTGACTTATCATGTTTGTTTATCTTTTTGGGATTTAATTGATATATGCTATATGTTGTAAAATTCTATTTAATTCTCTAATTTAAATAAAATATTTATTTATGATGTTTATTAAGGATAAAATATGGAAGGAATGGTTTTGTAACTTTCAAATACATACAAATGATTACATATATAAAACATCATTTCATTAGGGGCACCTTGGATTATCATACTATGTGCTTCAAATATTTATACTCTAAGAAACTACACTTAATGTGTGCATCTTTTAGTGAACATATCTTAGACATTGACTCCATGTGGTTCTAAGAGTCAAAGTGTGTCTTATCCTAAACAGTGGAACAAAAGATAATTACATTGGCCAATCATGATTTTAACCAATATCATCCATATATGGATGATGTATATGTGATTGACATATTACACCTCTAGTTACCGTATGGGTAAAGTCTGGATCTTCTCACATAAATGTGATAGATCAATATATGTATGTGCATATAGAGTATTTGTAGTTGTCAAAATTGAGTTAAATATTAAATGTTGATTTTAATTATTATGTGGTTATTTTTTATTTATGAGAAAATTTGTTGCAGTTGCATTCCATTTAATTGCAACTTATTAAATTAATCTAGTGGGGTTTTTGGGAGAATTGTGGTAATTGATTCAATTTATTTAAATGGCTCTATTTTAGCCTTTTTTCTTTTTGGAGAAAAATGACTTTATATTGTGGAAAAGAGTTCATTTTCCACACTTGTTAATTTTGGGGATTCAGATTTTGCTATTAATTCAATTGGAAAAATTGACCTTTTCCTCATTGAGTTTTATTTTCTCATCGGTTTTTTATGGGTATTGACTCATTGAGTTTGTGCTAGGATTTCTCCACTTTTCCAACAATCTCATTTGATTTTGTTGATTTTTGAAGTTTTTCCTTTGTTTTTGGTTTTCTAATTTGTGAGAGGTAAGTTTCCTTAAATCTCTCTTGTTCCTCAATCTAATTGTTGAATTTTAAATGGTTTTTCTTTATGGAATTATTACTATGTGTTTCTCCATGTGTTTGAGTGAATTTCATGCACATTTGGGTTGTTGGGTATTTTATGTGTTTGAGTGTTAAAATATGAAAATTTTATATTGTTATGCTACCCATTTTTCCATGTGTATATAAAAAAGGGATTTTATTGGACCAATGTGTTGTGGGGTGCTTGGAGACCAATTGGTTTTCCCCATTTGGTTTTAATTGAAATTTGAATTTTTGGTGTTTTTCAAAGGTATGCCAATAGTGGCGACCTTCGGGATTGGATTTTAGTCCAAATATTTATTTTGTGGCTTTTCAAAATTGATATTTTAATTTAATCCTATGTTTTTTGGAATTTCATAATATTTTTGCATGTGACTTTGATTTTCCTTGGCATCTATGCTCTTGGCAATGAAGTTAGTTGAGAGTGCCCTTGTCCATGAAGATTTTCTTATTTATTTATTAGCTTTTTATGCTTGATTTGAGATCGCATATTGATTCATTAATGTTGGCATTGAGACTAAATCATGAGCACAATTTATTTGTTTCATGTCAGGATCTTTGTGAGACCCATGCTCTTGGTTGGAGGCCAATCGTGCTAGTCATGCTTCATTTTGGGTTTATGATTTTGAGAATATTTTCTTTCTTTGTGCTTTCACTATATTTTTTTCATAGTGCCTTTTCATTGAAACAAGATGATCATTTATTGTACGAGTAGTGGAGTGGAGTGGCTCTCCAAGGTATGTTGGGACAGAAGGGGTTTGCGAGGGTAACCCATGGGTAGCTTATAATAAAAGTGATAACTAAATAAATGAATGGGGTTAAACATTATAACAAAAATGATTGGACTACCTTTCCATTGTTTGAGGAAATTGATATGGTATGTCATTTCCTTTTCATTATTTGAGGACACCGATATGGCACAATATATTGTCATTGTTTGAGGATGTTTTGGATTAAGAAAAAAATAGGTTTTGAGCAGAGCCCCGAAACCCCTTACAAAGCATTACAAGAGATAATAAATAAAGTTCTTCATGGAAAAACACTAGTGGAGATGGACCAACCAATAGAACCAAACCAAAAACCAGCAAAAAAACAAACAAAAACCAAATAGAACCAACAACTAGACATAGAACAGGATACTAAGACAAAAATAAATAGAACACAAGGCCAACATTTTCAGAGTAGTGACCACTTCCTATTCAATGACTATAACATCTTCCATAGTATCATTTATAACTTGGAGAGTGATAGGAGAAGTAGTATCTTTCTTCCTCATACTTCCTCATGTGCACTTTCCTGGACCTTTGACAATAACAGTAGCTTTGATGCCCTTGTCCAATTTAGTTTGACTAGCTTCCCTATTCTCAGCAATCTTCTCCATTCTACTAGTCAGGTCCCTTAACTTATGGATAGTGGCCTTCATATTCTCATTACTTCCACAAAGGATATTCCCCAAGCACTCCTCATAGGCTTTTATCTTTATCGTAAACTGTTAAAATTTATCCTCAAAATTCTTTCTGGCCTGAGTTTCCTTATCTAGTTGATCCTGCATGTTGTTCAACTTGGAATTAATATTGTTAATTTCAATTTGCATCCAATTATCCATGGCATGGGAGTTATGATCTATAAGCTTGGTCTTCTTAATGAAATCTAGAGGATATTCCAAATTACCTGCAAGAGGACCAAGCCTCAAATGGAAAGACTCATCTTTCCTCCTAGAACTAATAACATTGTGTTCAAAAACATTTTTAGGGCCAAAAGGGGGAGCAGTCAAACTGGAACTAGGATAACCCATAATGTTGAGATCTATTCCTTACCTTTCTCACCATGTTCTTTGTTTTCCTTATCACCTTCCTCTTGTAAAAACCTTATTATCATCTTCTTTCACCTCCTTGATTTTTCTAATTGTCCTCCTTATCCTGATCACTCTTGGTCAGAGGGATCTCCTCTTCCTAAGTAGTAGTGTCCATCTTATATTTTAAGGGGCTACCCTTGTCAAACTTGGACACCGAAATATTATTATCCTTGCTAGAACTAGCATTGGATTCATCTTCATCCTCCATTTCCATACTGTTATCTTCATCAAACATAGGTTTATAAATACTCACTTCCTTCTTCTTAGAGTCACCATCACTATCATCCTCTATCTCTATACCCATCATACTGTCAGACTATTTTTGGAGGTTCAGAGGAGTTTTCTTTTTTCTTGTAGTGCCCTAAGGTCTTTTCCTCTAAACCTCATCAGACCCAGAATTATCTAATTTCCTCTTACCCTTAGAATCCTTAATTACAGGCTTAGGAGTCCTCACCTTACAATAATTAGAAATGGGTAGGATAATCCCATCGTGTAGAATGGGATTCTTGCATTTTTCTTGTGTTCAACCAGATTGTGGTTCAAAGACTGAAGTAGAAAGAAAGGATAGGAGACCTGATCATTGTATCAAAATTAATTTAAAAAAATAAAGTGGTAGTTGTGTACCCCTTTGTATCTACCATCCAACATAAAATAATCCATAACATAGGTCAAGACTTTCTTCCATATAGGATTAATTTGTTCAATGCTGTAATAATCCCCTATTTTGACTAAAAACTCTTCCTCCTCTTCATTTTAGGGAATTTATGCACTACAACACCAGATATATTTCTTTCCTTAGAAATTTCCCTCCTAGAACTAGAACACCCATGGTTTTATAAATTAAATTAATATTTCAATCAACATTGACCCCGTGTAGATTTACAGAGGAGCCATTCCAGCCCTTAAAAAGAGCATTCTCTACCTCTCTATTAAACCCATGGATTCATTCAAGGTAGGGGGTGATGCCACCTTTTTTGAGACACTTCCAAGCCTCCTCCTCTTTCCATTCTTTGCAATACTTAGGCTCATATCTCTTAGGATCCCCTCCCATATTTCTATTACCAAAAAATAGACTCAAGTAGTTGCTCAAATTGTAGAAGATAGTGATAGCCCAAATGGTAACCCAAAAAACCTATTGAGGGGGATTATAAAATATTTTTTTGTACTTTCTTCAAATCAACATCATACATTCCCTAAAAATGAAGTGCCTAAATGTCATTTATATCATTTTTTATTATACTCCCCACATTACTATGCATCATATCATAATTAATGATATATTTTAACTCTCCATCATGCTTAATTATGCCCTAGCATTTAATAATTTCATTACATTCAACAATAATATTGGCCAATCGATCCATCACTTTGTTAACTTCATGATACACGTGGGATATAAAAACTAGACTAAACGTACCAAGAATGACATTAGCTTCCTTAATGATGGGATTAATAGACCATGACACCTTATTATTTCCAAGTAAGTACTTGGTAATGTTATTTGAATCTCGCTCCACCCATAAATTTTGGTGATTCAACTATTTAGTGATTTTGATGACCTAGAGGGCTCTCATCACTTCATCCATGTGGCTAGTTTGAACACCCAAAGGGGGAGACACCACACCAATGCATTTATGATACATATCTCTAACCAACCCCCTACAAACAGCCTGACTCAAGTTACCTTTTGTAGTGCCATAGAAATTGTCTTTAAGCCACCCTTCACGAGGAGATAACCACACTAGTCACTCCCTCTCATTCTTCTTCTTTCCTTTGGAATTGAAGTTACAAAACAAAAAGGAATTGGGGTCATAACCTTACCCTTTAAAATCTACTTCACCCTTTTTAGAGACAAAGTTCTCCTTAATAGCTCTGATAATATTTTTATCAACCACTAAAGGAGGAGACTTTGTATCTCTAAAAATCCTATTGTTGCATTATTTCCATAAGTTCCAAAAAATATGAGGAGCAACCGGTGACCAAACCAACTTGGTAGATTTATTAGAGGCTAGGCATTTCCACTAAGAAAGAAAGTCATTTGTGTTCTCTAGGAAGACTTGTTAGCTCTTTTTCATGTAGAATCACCAATATAGTTTTCAAACTTGACTCTCAGGTTTTCAACTCTGGATTCTTACAGGGAAAAGGCTAATTGATAAGGACCAAGTCCTTCTTCTACTTCGGGCTCCACAGACCTAGGCGGGTGTACCTATCTTCAGACTCACTGCTTCACAATGAAATCCTATAGTGGATCAAAAGTTCTAGCAATGATCAACTAATACCTTTTGCTACAACTGATGCAGAGCTTAGAAATCCAATTTGTGACATTAACAAAAGTAAACACTCATTGCAGAAAAATGGCAAGTGTGACAAGGATAAACTCCTTCTTTTCGAGCTTTGAACTCGGGCAAGTTAACCCATGTCAGATCTACTTCTTGAAAGGATCACAACATTAGTTTATATCCTTGATACAAACATTATCTTCTCAGTCATTTCAAACATATATGAAAGTAAATTGTTATTTAAGTTTTGTTGATGATGAGGTCTCTGCAAATTAAGGACAGACCAGTGCCTTATCTTTGGGTATAGAGTCAAACAATGAAACATATATTTACAGAAATCTTCTAAATGAAACACAAACAAATCCCAGATGAAATGCCTTACAATTTATCCTCTCTTAAACACATTTGATCATCAAATTCTTGCCAAATTCCTAAGCTCTCAGAAATTAACCTAAAGACATTACCCTTTCCTTGAAAGGAGCTAGAGATTAAAATCATAGATACCTTGTAAATGGTATATCAAAACTACCTTACAGATTCAATACACAAAAGCCACAGAATTCAAACAAGAAGACAATTGAAATCATGCAAGGGAATTCTATTGTATTCCAGTAAAATTTCACTGCATCAATACATTTCAAAATCTGATAAAATATTCTAAGATTTCAACAATGGAATCAAACCTCCCTCTACAGTATATTTTTTCAACCTCCTTTGAAATGAACAAAGACTTACTACTTATACCAATCAGCCATCTTGGCATCCTCGAAAGGATGCAACAAGCTTCAGATGGCTGTTAAAAGATCTTGCACTAAAAATAAGATTACAAACAGAGAAATTTGTTTGCAACAATAGATTACAAATATCTATTTCCAACAATCCCACAGGTGGCATCTTTGTCTAAAGATATTTCAGAGCAGTTGCTAAATTTGTTGCATGAATGATGACCACCATCCAGCTAATTTACATCATCCTCTATTTGAAACCGCTCTTCCTCCAATTCTATATTAGGTTCCATGCGTAATTCAAATTTGGCCAGGTGTCACATTCGTGTCTATGATAACTTGCTTGACATCTTTGTCCCTTTTTACCTTGATCTTCAAAGGTTTGGAGTACTAACACCTGCTGCTTCTTCACCTAATTGCCCTTTCTTCTGAATCTTCTGATAGATATGTGGATTCCCAAGTCATGTAGGTTTCTTCACTTGGCCCATGAAAGGAAAGGGCCTCATCTTTCTTTGGGGACAACCTTTCCCACTCAGTAACCAACTGGTGAATCTCTATTCTCACACTAGCAAAGTATATCCTAGCATCTTGAAGGAGTTCAATAAAGTGTATGAATGGGGTATTATCATCCGTACATAGAATGGCATTTACTTTAGTCAGTACTTGTCTATCTATTTTCTCCATCCATTGACCTTTATCCTTGATTACCCCATCTACCTTAATAAGACTAGGGAAATTTTGGAAATCATCCTGGAAATATCTTGTCCTTAAGATTTCTGACCTTCTTCTTATACTCTCCCTATTTACCTCAAAGTCAAAAAGATCCTTGACAACCCTGTAAGTACTTGCTAGCTCAATATTTACAACACATTTATCTTTATTTTGATCAAACCATGACCTCAGACTATCTTTTCTTGCAGACCATCTTTCCAAAATTTTGTCCACAATAGCCACCTCTTTCTGAAAAATTGCTAAGACATCTGCCAATTGTTTTGCAGATTTGTATATTTCTTTAGGCCTCACCTTTGCAACAAAATGTGACACAACATCTTTTATCTTCTCACCTAACCTATCCTTTACTTTTTGATCAATATCCTCTTCATCTATGGAAGGAGGAAAAGGGGAAGGGGGAAGTTCAATAACAGGGCTTGATGAGGAAGGCCTTGCAGAGGAGGAAGCTATCTGAATTTGCTTTGATAATTGTATTGGGCCATGTTCTCCCAATTTCTTTCTTAAATCTACAATTAGAATATCTCTCTCAAGAATCCCCTATTTCATCTCACCATAAACTTTCAAAACTGTTTCCAGTTTTGCAGTGAGCTCTTCCTTCTCTTTAGCTTCCTTTTCTACCACCTTTGTTGTTAATTGTGTCATGGCCATTACCATACCTGATGCTTCCACCAAAGAAGTATCAGTAACTCTTCTTACAATTAAACTCTCTGAGAGGTCATCTTTGACAATTTGCTTTCCTTTATCACTTTCATTCTTTCTTAAAGACCACATTACCAACGCTTGATGATGATCACTAAAAGTGACTCCTTTAATAGCTTGTTCTGCTTCCTCTAGAGTTCTATGGAGAGGAGTGGTCTATTTTCTGACTACATCAAACACTACTGCATCAGCTATATCCCATTCTGGGAGGATCGGTACTCCTGACATCTTTACCATATCTCTTCCCTGTTCTGGAGTGATTTGTTTAAACTTTGTAGTCATCTCTATTTTCACTTCTTCCTCTATCACTTGTAAATCCTTCTCTGGATTCTCTTCATGTCTCTTCTCACAGATTTCTTGAAATTGTTTGATGTTTAATTTCCAAAGAAATTGCATAAAGGCCCTAGTTTTAACAAAAGTGTCATCAACCAAAAATTCTTCACAAGCTTGCTTGATTACAAGGTCCAGTTCAGTACCTACTAACTCCCTACTATTAAATCCAACTTGGGTTCTTCTGGTAGCTCTGGCACTCCCTCATTTACTTCTTCATAAGTCATAAAGATTTGACCTAGAGCATCTACTTGCTGTACTTGTTCTGCAATCTCTTGGTCATCAAAAATTCTTATAGGAGACTATGATGGGGAGTACTCCTTTTCCACATGAGTAGGTCTCTCTTTCAATCTTTGCCTTTTTTATGGGGGTGGAGAATAAATTATATCCTCAGAAGCTTGAGGATGAGGAGAATCGGGGATCTCCACAATCTCCTTTTGTTTCCCAACCTGTTGTGAGGTTGATGGGATATCCCTTTTATCCATTTGCTTTTGCTAGCTCTGTTCTGGTATCACCACATTGTAACCAGTCTTCTTTTGCACCATGTACCTCCCCAGAGTTAACCCTTTTGCAAACATAGGCTTGCTTAATAATTGTCTAGCCTTTTCCGGATCATCCTTCATAACCTTTTCCTTCTTCTCATTTAGGGTCTGAAAAATATCCTAAAAACAATTCATAAGAGTGTCTATTTTCTTCCCCATTGGAGTTATGCTTTTTAGGGGATCCCATCCTGAATCAAATTGCTGGATAAAATCTAGTGTATTCCTGTATACCAACCATTTTTCTTTCATAACCTCTTGTTCCTATATCTTTGCTACATTCCTAACAATATCTTCAAGGAAATTAAAAATATGGTTGATCATGGCACACTTGGCTCTCTTTTTAAACATTTCATTATAGAAACCTTATGGATCTACTGTTCTGGTAATTGCAGTAGCCATATGGTATGGAGCCAAAATTTTATCCATGTAAACCCACCCACCCTTGGTAATTATGAATTTATGGGCAATGGTAACATTTGGTAATAAAGTTCCCTTGCCTTTCCCAGTGAGGGTACACTCCTCAATATCTCCTAATTGCCTCAAGAACTCTACAATTCCAATCCTAAGGGGTACCTAATAGGGCAATATAAAAGGGGTCCCCCTGAAACCATACAACCTGATAACAGTTGATACATTGTAGAAAATAACATCTCCCCAATTGTGTACGATGTTCAGGTTCTTAACAAATTGGTTTAGCCTAACAAGTTGTGCCAACACTGTTGGGATTCTTGGGTTGTCTAAGACAAATAGCTTCCTGAGTCTAGCTGCAAAACATTTATCAAAATTGATGAAACTATGATCCTTCTTATCCCAGGTCATTGTGAGGCTCCATAGTTGGATTGGCATGTCTTCACCATCCTTCTTTCTCACCAATTCCATTTCTTGTTCAAAATAGCTTGCTCCTTTAAATAGAAACATGTACATTATGAAAGAGTACCAACAAAAGGGCCTGTCACCTTCATTCTTTTGAATCTTTACTAATCCATTATGGATTAATTCAGCAATAAAAGGAGCAAAATCAAAAGTGATAGACACGTGTGCATGTAAAATTTGGATCATCATGCACATCAAGTGTATTGGCATCCTTTCACTAACATCCTCTCCAAAAACCTGACATAATGACCAATATGCACCCCTAGCTCTGAGATCAAAATATTCTATTTTAAAAGGCTCCTAAGTGTTCTGCCCCACAACAACCATTTTTCCAATTTTGGTGCAGAAATCCTTCAACAACTTGCCTCTAAAATAGTTCCTTTGTGCATTATACACTTGCCTTAGTTCTTCAAAGTTAATGCTCTCCAAACTTTCTGAGGGTTCACTTAACCCGAACACCTTCCTGATTTCTTCAGCAAAAACTTTAATCAATAACACTCCCTTTGCATCCCTAATTTCTTTAGTGATTGGATCATAATTCTTTGCAACCTAGGTCATTAAATCTACATCTAAAAAGACACCAGGCATGACAAGTTTTCCTAGGTCAGACTGCCATATATTGCTTGCAAGGTGAGGGGCATTTCTCTGAATAAAACCTACTTTGAATAATTCCAATCATGTGGTATCAAAGTCACCTCTTGCGTTGATAGTACCAATTTTGGCCTCTCTAATAAAACTTGCCGTGTCATATAAACCTTCTGCTATTTTTACCCTAAGATCTTTGGGAATCAAACTCTTGGTTTTCACCGAGGTAGTGGAAGAGCCGGGAAGTAATTGCAATAAATCTTCATGCAAACCTCTTTCACTATACTCTATTTTACCCGAGAATTCTTTCCTTGGTGCCATTTTAAGGTTTATCTTTAAAATAAATCTTTGCAAGATAGACAAAATACAGAATTGTGATTCTTTTAGTAAGGAAGCAAATCACACAAGAATTTCACCAACCTTTTTTTCTCAGAAACCACCCGGGAATAGCAGCCAAACCTCAAAATTCTTCACGTCTGAGTCTCTACAAATTTTTGATCTCTTTGTGCTTCTGAAAGTGTGTGAAATTATGATATATGAGCCACTAAAGTAGTCCTGTCAACAATTAATTTAGCATGATTGAAACAATTACTCCTCCAGAAGAGCGAACTGTCACTTCTTCAATAGGAAGCTTCAACTTTGCACCATTTTATCTTCAATTTGAAAGAGAACCGTTGATCCTCATTAGCAGATGATCTAATGGCCTATCACATGATCACATGGCATGAAAAACATTCACGTGAACATGCGACTAACCGTCACGTTACCTTTCTATTTTTGGTAGTCTCTTGTAACTTCCTCCGTTAACACAAAATGCTATTCGCATGATCACATAGCTTAAAAGAAGCTTATGCGAACATGTGAAAACCCATTAGCATTCACCATCATTGTCTTCTTTTACATCACCAGTCCCACCTCACCTTCGTCAATAAAGGAATTCCATGCTTGCAACACCTGGCAGAATGTCAGGTACTTTCTTTCTTTCCGAGCACCGGTGTCTGCTAATACTAACCAATGAAAAAACATTATTTATGCACATCTGTCAAAGGTTTCACCAGAGAATCACACTTGATTCAACGCAAGATCAATGGCCTATCTCATGATCACATAGGCTTAAAAGATCCCATGCGATTATACGATAGCCGTCTGATCTTCCCTTGACTATTTTAAACCTTTGGAGATTCTTTTGTTACCGGCCCTACTGTCCTTGGCAAATAAAAGGCTGCCACTTGTGAGAT
Source organism: Chamaecyparis obtusa (assembly GCA_027943335.1). Taxonomy (NCBI): domain Eukaryota; kingdom Viridiplantae; phylum Streptophyta; class Pinopsida; order Cupressales; family Cupressaceae; genus Chamaecyparis; species Chamaecyparis obtusa. Next base: position 686,750 of record BSBK01007700.1, read on the forward strand.
ACTTGTCAGTGGTCCCACCTTGTTTCCGCATCAGGCTTTGTTATAAAATCAATGATTATTTTGCATGTTCGCATGGCTTGGAAATATTCCATGTGAACACGCGACCACTATTAGATCTTCTTTGAAGATTCACGGTTGGATGAAACTCAAAACATTAGAATACAAGGTAATTAGGTCATAGGAAATGTTATTTATATTACCGGGTTTCTAGACTTAGGAAGAAATATAACCCCCATGTAAAAATAAATGCATGTGCTCTTTAATGGACCTAAGTGACTTAAAAATTAACGCTCAAAAAGAAATGAAGTAATTGACTTAGGGCTTATTTTGAAAAAGGCAAACATTTTGGGGTTTTTGACATGAATTCAAAATTCTTCAAGGACAAGACCTAGGGTAAGGATTTTTGAAATAGGGCTATGACAATTTTTTGAAGAAATTCTAGCACCTGTACCTAGGAAAACTTCACAGACCAGAGGACTAAACCAACGTTTGGATAAAAACATCATAAAATTAAGAATACTCCCAATAGTGGCTCTATCTGAGGATGCTTGATTGCAAAATCATAGCAAGAACTTATGAATCTCTGGGAGGCAGACCACAAAACCTTAACCTAAAACAGGAAACAAACACACAACAGAAACAAACACACCTATACATACATACAAGCCTACTGTGCATGGAAAAAGAATTAACTGAAGAAAATTTTTAGGAATTGTCCATGCACTGGCAATTCCTGCTCTTCACCATCCAAATTTTGCAAGAAATATGAGTCCTTACCATGGGTCTGATGAACAATATAAGGTCCCATCCACAAAGACTCAAATTTTTTGTGTTTCCCTTTATCTTCATCCCTGGCATTCCATTGGAGAACCATATCACCAGGCTTGAATTTTCTCACAGTTGCTCTCTTATCAAAAAGATATTTCATCTTCTGCTCCAACTTCATATTTTCCTTTTGTCCCTCCCTCCTAATCTCATCTAATTCAATCAGCTGAACCATTCTGTCTTGCAGTGGATCACTGATTTCCATGTCCTCTTCTTGCATAAACTTATAGATCGGAAGGAGGTTATTTACTGGCAATCTTGATTTAGCACCATATACCATTTCAAAAGGGGACTTACCAGTAGCCTTCTTCTCAGAAATCCTATTAGCCCATAGTGCTAACTTTAATTTTACATACCAGCTTCTCTTATTCCTTTCCAGGATTTTCTTCAGAATCTGCAAAATACTCTTGTTGTTGGATTCAGCCTATCCATTGGCTTGTGGATGATAAGGGGATGAGTAAGACAATGCTATACCCATTTCTGAGCAAAAATCAGTGATCTCCTATGACCTGAAGCTCATAGCATTGTCAACAACCAATTTAACAGGGACACCAAATCTAGTAATTATGTTGTTCATCAGAAACTCGATCACAACAGCACTGGTTTCCCTTTTGGTTGGGATGGCTTCAATCCATTTGGTAAAATAATCAGTAGCCACCAAAATGTGAATATGTCCCCCACTAGACTTCTCAGAGAATTCTCTAATAAAATCCATACCCCACATTGCAAAAGGAGCTTCTGCAACAACAGGGTTCAATAATAATGCACCTGAAAACTTCAATTTTTTAGAGAACCTTTGACAAGGTTCACATTTCCTCACATAAGAATGAGTGTCTTTGAACAACACAGGCCAATAGTATCCTACTCTTAAGATTTTATGAGCTATTGATCGAGTAGAATGATGTCCTCCACACATTCCAGAGTGCATTTCCTTTAACATTTTCTATGATTGATGCTTATCCAGACAAAAGAGTAAAATACCATCATTATCCTTCTAGTACAAATCACCCTGGATCAACACATATCTCTGAGCTTGCAATCTCAGACTCCTTTGATTATCATTTAAATCAGGTGGACATTTAGCATTTTTAATAAAATAAATAACATCCTTGTACCAAGGTTGCATTTCAATACTAGTAATCATATCAATGTTAGTAGCAACATTATTTACCTAAACAAGGTCCATATTTTCCTTAGTCATTAACTTAGCAAGTCCCAATCCTCTCACCAATTTGGTAATATGAATTTCTAGGTCAAACTCTTGAATTCTATTTATCCATTTGCACCTCTTTCCTATGACTTCACTCTGTGTTAAGATATCCTTTACTGCAGCATGAGGCACATAAGCACTAACCTTTGCGCAGACCAGATATGGTCTGAAAGCTTTGACTACCTTCACAAGTGCATAGGCTTGCTTTTCCATTAGTTCATAATTTAATTCAGTAGACTGTAATGACTTTCTAAAAAAGGCTATAGGATGCTCATACCCTTCTTGATCCTTTTGCAAAAGGATAGCCGCAATAGTATGAAAAGATGCAAAATAAAATAGAGAAAATGGTTTCAAGTAATCAGGTGATACCAAAACCGGGGCCTCCTGAATTGCTTGTTTGATTTTTACAAAAGCTTGCTGAGCTTCAAGGTTCCAATCAAACTTCACATCCTTCTTTAGGAACTTCACTATGGGCTTGACCAATTCTGCAAAGTTAGCAATAAATCTTCTTACAAAATTAATCTGTCCCAAAAATGAGTGCACACCTTTTATGTTCTTTGGTGGAGGGACCTTTTGAATCACCTCTACTCTTTCAGGATCAATCCTGACTCCTTCTTTTGACACTATGTGTCCAAGTAACTTCCCCTCTATCACAACAAATTGACACTTTTTGGGATTCAAGGACACACCAAATTCTAAGGCCTTAAGAATGACCTTCTCCAAATGGGAACAATGATCCTTAGCTTTCTTGGAATAAGTAGTGAGATCATCTTGATAAACAACCATTCAAACATTTATCAATTCCTCAAATGCAACATCCATGGCTCTCTGAAATGTTGCTCCAGCATTTTTCAGACCAAAAGGCATGCGAACATATACATATGTTCCCCATGGGGTTGTAAAGGTTGTCTTAAATTGTTCTGATTCTTTGACCAGCACTTGATTATACCTGGAGAAACCATCCATCATTGACAAGAGTTCACATCCAATCACCCTATGCAGCATAGCCTCCATATTGGGCAATCCATAGTTATCCTTAAGCGAAGCCACATTCAGGTTCCTGAAATCAACACGGAGCCTAATATCACCATTCTTTTTCCTTACTGGCAAAAGATTTGAAACCCAAGTTGAGTGCCTAATTGGTTCAATAATACCAGCATCTCTTAGTTTTGTCAACTCAACTTGCATCTTGGTAGCCAATAAAGGGTTAATGGGTCTCTGCTTCTATCTAAAAGGCCCGGTTTCCTCTTTTAGAGGAATTTCATGCTGAAATAGGTCAACCCTATAAGCTTTGAGGTCATCATAGGACCAAGTAAATACATGCTTGTACTTTTTCAAAAGTCTTATCAAATTTCCTCTGATCTCTTTGCTCAGTTTCTTGCCAATGTATACCATTTGTGGGGAGTTTTCTAAACCCAAGTTTATTTCCTCTAAGTCCTCCATTTTAGTTTTAGACTTCTAAGACAAAAACCATCATTTATTTTGAACATTCCTTCCAATTCTACTAACCCTTTAGGTATATGGTTGGATGGCAACTGCACTATCTCATTCCCCATGATGCATTCTTTTCCCTCAACACACTATTGTATCTCATTGAGATATATTTTCTAACCATCATATTGATCAAGGCCTTGAAGGAACCTAAGGATATCTAAGTCATCCTCAAAAACTTGCCAATTATATACATTGTCAGGCACTGCAGGCCTAGATTTGACTTCTAACATAGACACACTAGTGAGGGTTATATCTTCACTCTTAAGGGAAACATTTGCAAGAAAATCTGTCATGATATTATTGGATCTTTCTACCCAAAGCAGATTGAAAGCATCAAAAAACTCTAGCCTATCCCAAACAGCATGTTTATACAGTTTCAACTTTTCATCTTTAGAAGCATACTGAGATCTCACTTGGGCTATAATCAACTAGGAATCACCATGAACTTTTAAAGATTTAATACCATATTTTATGGCCACATCTAACCCCAGTATCAGAGCCTCATACTCGGCAGTGTTATTTGTACACTCAAAATTTAACAAGAAAGAGTATTTAAATGTAATACCTAATGGGGAAATGAACACCACACCAGCTCCTGATCCTTCCTTGGAGCATCCACCATCAAAGAACATTTTCCAAAGCCCATCTTGCTACAAAATCAACTCATCCACAATTGGGTCTGTGTTTTTTAACTGAGGCACTGTTTCTTCAATCACAAAATTACTCATGTCAATATCTACAAAACAAATTAGATCCTTCGGAGCAACCACTTCAATCATGACTAAAGAACAGGGCTCCCTATACAACTTTACCTCAGTTCCATTTATTGGGATGGTAGCGTATGATAAATCTAGTTGCAATTTTCCACCCACTGCTGCAGCCCATTGTCTTAATAATAACATGCCATAATGAGGTTTTGTATCAACAACAACCACATCCATTTTATATGTGGCTTCAGGAAATGCAGCAATTTTCACTTCAATTCCAATCAAGCTCCCTACAATAGGTACTACCCTATTGTCCATGGCATAACATGCACCACTGGATGTATCAACTTGCAACCCTAACTCCTTCATCACTTGGTAAGGCATTACAGTTGTAGCAGCACCAGAGTCAATCATACACTTTTTCAGCAAAAAATTATTTACAAGCAAAGTAACATAGAAAGGATTGATAGAAGAGGGTTCCTGTGTCACAATTGTCCCAACACATACATCAGAGATGTCATTAATTGCAATTGGCTTGTCCAGGGATTTCCCTTCATCTTTTAAAACAGGAATAGTTCTCTGCTCACTTATAAGAGCCAAGGCTGTTGCTTTGTGCTCTTCTATTTTAAACATCTCAAGCAGAGGGATGGAAACCTTCATTTGGGAAAAGGCATGTCTCATATCAAAAGTAGGGGAGTCAGTACAAAAATCAGGGTGATCCTTTAACCTACCAAATTTCTTTTTCACCTTGTCGGCAGTAACTTCTTGTTTCTCTTTCTTTTCAGCTTCAAACCCTTCCTCTTTACTATTTACAATATTGGGCTTTGGGGAGTCCTTATTCTAAGGATTACTTTTGACAAACACTAATCTAGGGACTCCCTTCTCATTATCCACCTTTCTATTCCTCAAGTTGTATGAGAATTTTGCTTGTGTGATAGCAGCCATAGTTAAACTCTTAATTTCTTCTTCACTGGGCTTTCTCCATTGTCTTTCATCTGACCCAGATTCTACCATGTGAGTCTTATGGTCATCATTATCCAACTCTTCCTGATCAGACTGAGTAAATATTTGTTGTTCATAATCAGAGAAAATCTTCCTCTTATGATCAACATCAGGGAAAATAAATTCATCATCTGAGGACTCAAGATCCTCCATTAGTTCAGTAGTAAACATGTTAATAGTAGGCTTTTCAGATCCTTCATAATCTCCTGCATATGAATCACTAGCCTCTTCTCCCAAGGCCTGAGCAACAGCACACTGGAACGGTGAGTGGGGCATACTATAGGCCACACACCAAGGGGTACTTTCCACATTATGTGCTATATTTTTCTTCAAGGGATCTGGTGTATCTCTTCCCTTTTGGGGTTCATTATTATCAGGAACAAGCCTCCCATCTTTCCAGTTTGTTTTGTAAGGCATATCTCTCAGATTAGGGGCTTTGTCCTACCTTTGATAAGGAGGTCTCACATCTTGAAAGTTTCTACCACCTTTATCAAACCTTTCTGGGAAATCTTTAGTGTTATCAGGCCCTTTGTCCATTCTATCCTCCTCTTTGGATGGCCTTGCAGGTTGTGGCCTGGTTTCTTTCCACAGTCTACCTTCATCCCTTTTGTACATTTGGCCAAATGCCTTTCGGTTACTCTCAATATTTATAGCCAACTTAAAAGCATCTCTAAGGGTATGGGGATTCTTGTCTCTCAAAAGGTAAGACATCTTACCATCCATAGAATTAAAATAAGTTGTCATGCAGACTGCATCATCTAGCCTCAATACTTGGAACAATTTATACATAGCCTTTTGGAATCGGCTATTAAACTCTGACATGCTCTCATTGTAATGTTTCTTGATATTATTGAACTCATTGAGTATGTAGCTAGAGTTCACATGTTCTACATATTTCTCTTTAAAGCATCTGACAAATTCTTCCCAAGATGCAATACTATTCTCAGGTAACCCCCTATACCAATCCCTAGCATCCTCAATCAATGATTGAACAAAGAGCTTCATTATGACATCTTCATGTTCAATTTCATAATCATTTACCTTATCTGTAAAAAACTTAAGATGCTCTTCACAGGTAATAACATTATTCCCAGTAAATAATGGGATCTTCTTTCTGATTTCATTGGGGACAGCATTAGGTTGGCCAGGAATACCATCAAAAAATAGAGGCCTATATCTATCCAAATGAACTAGTCTTCTTTGGATATTCGGTTGATTTAGAGGGGTAGTTGCAACATTTTGACAGCGTATAGTTCCTACTGTACCACTAGCTATAATGGGAACTTGATTGGGAACTGGTCCAGGTAAAGTTTGTCCAGGGTGAAAGGCTTGAGCATTTGGAAGTGAAGTATTGGGCTGACTGAAAGGAGTGTTTCCTATGGTGATAGGGATAGAGGTACTAGCGGATTTGTTCATGTTAGCATGTAGGAAGGCAATCTTCCTCTTCATTTCATCAGCAGCAGCCTCCAACTCAAGTTTCTCCAATTGAATAGCCAAGTCTTCCTTTGCTTTTCTAGCCTTCTCCAAGTCTATACTTGTTTGAGAATGTATATTAGGAGGAACCACAATTTTCTTAAGCTCATTAATATTTATACCTGTGTGTGTGAAAATTGTACCTGATCTGTAGACACAACACTCAGTAAAACATTAGAGGTTAGTGATAATCAAAATCATGCAAAATTGAAAGCTATCTAACCAAGCGATTTACTGCCTTCTAGTAGGTGCGAGATTAATGTTCTCAGACTGTAATCGAGATCAGTGACCTAGACGACACCTAAATGAAGGATTTGAATGCAAAAGATGGATATGAAATTGAATGCAATTAATCTATATTTTTGATATTTTCTATGCAATAAGAATGATAAAAACTGATATGATATGAATGCTATTGAAAACTGATATGCTATGAATCTAACAATGATATGTAATATGAATGCAAAAATAAGATTGATCTCACAAAGATGTCGATTCGCAAGAGCTTTGATTCTTCAATTTCAATTCTCCAGCGTGATTGTGCAAAATATGAGATGATTTGTGAAGAGCTAAAGCCTTAATTTATAGAAATCCAGGGCTTTGGAGGTGCATGAATAAAAGCCATAAATCACTCAAATTAACTCATCTTGATTTTTGAGTTATCTGATCATAAAAGATAGTTAATTCTCAAAATCATGCAAAAACATGCAAAAACAGCTTTTTAACTCAAATTAGAGTTTAGATCAGCTTTTTGAACTCCAAAAGGATGTTGAGTTCCAAAAAGTCAATAACTTGCATTGATTTTCTGATTTGGAGTTTAACTGTTTCTTTTGAATATGCATAATAATTAAGAATTAAATAAATAAATAAAGTGATTTATCCTCAACTCAACTGATTTTTGAAAATAAATAATTAATTTATGGGTTAATTAACTATTTATTCAAACTTTTATTAAAAATTATATTATTAAATAATGACAACATGCTTTAATTAATTAAATAAGAATTTAATCAATTAAAGATAGGAATTTTGATTTATTGTCAAAATTAAATAATACAATTAATAATAGATAGAATTAAATTTAATTACATAATTAAGTGGCAAATATTAAATCTAATTAATTAAATATGAAAATATTCAATTAATCAAATTTTAGGATAAATGTGATTTATTGCCAAATAATTATAAAATTAAAGATAATTAAGATAATTAGGAATATTACTAGGAATATTCTCCGATGCAAAATTTAAGATAATCAATTAGATTTGATGATGTTTAGATGTGCCTTAGATTAGGACTTTGATGTCGATTTCATATGATTTGATGATATAGGAGGTTAATGAACTTATAGCCCATTTTTGGGGTATTACAATACCCACCAATTTCTATTTTCCCTTATCAAGGATTTCTTTGGGAGCAATTATAATCTTCTTATTCCTCTGGATTTTAGAGGGATTCAATTGCCTTAAGACATGGTCTGTTCCCTCAAATTCACCTTGCTTAGGTTTATTATCCTGGGCCTGCTTTCTCAAATCTTCCATGTCACCAAATAAGTCCTTATTTAAACCTTGAACATCTTGGTTTAAATCACTAACTTGGGTCTCATTTTTCTTGGTTCTCTTGAGAAGTTCCTGCCTCTCTATGAGTAAATCACAGATTTGTTGTTCCCTTGCTTTCAACCTATTGGAAATCTCATCTAGTTGTTCACTCTCCTTTTTTCTTAAAGCAATCACCTCTTCTCTCAACTTCTCAGAATCATAGGAGGTGGTCTCAGTAGCAGAGGTTTCTTCTGGTTGTTCTAGAGTTTCTCTTGCAGGGAAATAACCTGCTTCTGTGACCTCTGTGACTACTTCTTTCTACATGTGCACACTTGGTGTAACCCTCTTGACATGTTTGGGATCATCAGAAGAGGATGAAGATTCATGAGGGAGTGGGACACAAGATCTTTCTTGAGAAGGGCCTTGGGAACTAGCAGTATGCTAACCTCTTCTAGACCATTATTTCCTACTTGGTGTATGGAGCTCGTCACCCATATTATCTTCGGGGTGATCCTTGTAATAAGACCTAGTGTACCTTGGTCGACTCATGGTATAGCACAATAATATTAGAAAAGTTTACAACAATTAGCAATTGGTAGCACAGAGTTTAGAGTCGCCGCCCACTTTTACGCCGGAATGAAATTATTCTATACTGGTCTACAAATGCATAATAGATAGGATTTGCACTAACCTATTGCACGCTATTCAGAAGGTTATCCCCAGTAGAGTCGCCAATCAATTAGCCTTTTCCCTGTAAGAATCCAGAGTTGAAAACCCGAGAGTCAAGTTTGAAAACTATATTGGTGATTCTACATGAAAAAGAGCTAACAAATTCTATGTGAACATGCAAAAACCCGTTAGCATTCACCATCATTGTCTTCTTTTACATCGCCGGTCCCACCTCACCTTCGTCAATAAAAAAATTCCACACTTGCAACACCTAGTAGAATGTCAGGTACTTTCTTTCTTTTTGAGCACCGGTGTCTACTGATACTAACCAATGAGAAAATATTATTTATGCACATCTGTCAAAGGTTTCACCGGAGAATCGCACTTGATTCAATGCAAGATCAATGGCCTGTCACATGATTGCATAGGCTTAAAAGATCCCATGCAATTATACGACAGCCATCCAATCTTCCCTTGACTATTTTAAACCTTTAGAGATTCTTCTGTTACCGGCCCTAATGTCCTTGGTGAATAAAAGGCCGCCACTTGTGAGATACTTGTCAGTGGTCCCACCTTGTTTCTACATCAGGCTTTGTTATAAAATCAATGGTTATTTTGCATGTTCACATGGCTTGGAAATATTCCATGTGAACACGCGACCGCCGTTAGATCTTCTTTAAAGATTCACGGTTGGATGAAACTCGAAACATTAGAATACATGGTAATTAGGTCATAGGAAATGTTATTTATATTACCAGGTTTCTAGACTTAGGAAGAAATATAACCCCCATGTAAAAATAAATGCATGTGCTCTTTAATGGACCTAAGTGACTTAAAAAGTAATGCTCGAAAAGAAATGAAGTAATTGACTTAGGGTTTATTTTGAAAAAGGCAAACATTTTGGGGTTTTTGACATGAATTCGAAATTCTTCAAGGACAAGACCTAGGGTAAGGATTTTTGAAATAGGGCTATGACAATTTTTTGAAGAAATTCTAGCACCTGTACCTAGGAAAACTTCACAGACCAGAGGACTAAACCAACGTTTGGACAAAAACCTCAAAAAATTAAGAATACTCCCAACAAGACCCAAGAGAGATTCCACCCTTGTAGAATGCTTCCCCAAATCTCTATAGAAAAAGTACACTAGAAAAAAAGGTGGAAAACAGATCCATCTTCATTCTTGCAAAGAAAGAACCTATTAGTTAGAAAGAAACCCCTCTTGCACAAGTTGTCAATATTATAATTTTATTTTAAACAAGGAGCCAAAAAAAGATATCAACTTTAGGAATAAGATCTTTTTTCCAACAAGATGCCTAGAAAGGGGTCTCCCCTTCAAAAGCATTTAAATAAAATAATCCAGAGGAAACACCAAATTTCCCATTGGGGTTAAGAGCCCAAATCAACAAGTCTTGTTTTTCTCTTTTAACAAAGTTGGAATTAAGGAAAAGTTGGATCTAGGATAGGTTTTTATCTATCACACTTAAGTTGGCCCAATATTCTTGAATCCATTAGTCAGAATTAAAGCATCTAAAGAAAATTTTACATCTCTAAATGATATTCTTATCTTTAATAAGAATCTCTCAATGTTTATCCAACAACCAACAGTCTTCCCAGAACCATATTTTGCTTCCATTTCCTAATTTTCATATTTTCCCTTGTGCAATCACATCCTAAAAACCTTACACACAATTCCAAATATAGGACCCATTTATGACATTGGGAGAGGGAAAAATCATCAATGGATGGATAATTTAAGAGATACTTTGTTTTCCAAAAGAGATTCCACTCCCTTCCTTCCCCATACATTCTCCAAATTTGCTTGGCCATTAGGGATTTATTTAACCTCTAAATAGACTTGATACATAATCCACCCAAATTTTTAGGTTTACACAATTACTCCCAAGAAATAAAAGGCATTCTCTTATTTTCCTTTGTTCTAGAACAAATAAATTTTTCTATATTCTTTCCATAATCTCAACAAATTTTGCTAGCATTTTGAACAAGCTAAGGGCATAAACTAGAAGATTATAGTGATAGCTTTTGAGTAACTGTACTTTTCTAGCCTAACTCAATAGATTACCTTTCCAACCAGAAATATTTTTATTAAATGTTTCAACCAGAGATATCCAAAAGGAGTTCAAGGATTTTGATAACCAGAAGCAAGCTGAGATAAGACATAGATAAGACCCAAGAAGGGATGGAATAGCACACCCAAGAATTATGGAGATCTTCAATTGTCTTTCAAATGAAGTGTTGATAATGAATAAAGAGATTTTCCCCCAATTAATCAGTTTTCCAGATGCACTGGAATAAATATTCAAGGTATATTTAATGTTTCTAGCTTCTTTTATTGTGGTCTCCCCCATAAGAATGGTATCATCCAAAAACTTCTCATGAGAGAAGGTTTGAGGATGATAAAGGGATTTAACCCTTGAATAGATCTAGATCTATTAAGTTTAAGAAAATATATCCCTAGATAGTCATCCATAATAGAAAAAAGGATAAGAGAAATGGGATCCCCTTTCCTGAGCCCCCTAGAAGGTTTGAAAAAATAAGAAGAGGCCCCATTAACCATTACAACAATAGTGGAAGTAGAAATAAGCTTATGAATCAACTAGGTAACTTTATTGCAGAAACCAAAAGCCTGGAGAACCTTTAAGAGAACTCCCCAATCAACTCTTTCATAAGCTTTAGATATATCCACTTTCATTAAAAATCCCTGATTTGAAGAACTGGAAATAGAGTCGATACTTTCATGCACAAATATTATAGAGTCCAAGATTTGCCTACCTGGTGTAAATCCATTTTGCTGGGGGGAATAAGAGAAGGCAACAACTTCAGAATTCTGGAGATCAACATTTTGGAGATATTTTTGTACAGAGAGTTGTATAATCTTATAGGTTTGAAAGAGTCCAGTGAGTTTTCTCCAACCATTTTATAAATTAGGAAAAGGAAAGTGACATTGATCTCATTCTACAAACACCAAAGAATTATTTAATAACACTAGACAAATCCTTTCCCATAATATGCCACAAATTTTGAAACACAAACATTGGAAAATCATCTGGGCATGAGGTCTTGTCTCCTTCAAAAGAGAACATGAGATCTTGAACCTCCTTGGTGGAAGGAATGGCTTCAAGGAATCTATTCTGACCTTCAAAAATGACTGGAGGAATAGTAGAAAGAAACTCTTCCCGATTCTATAGATTAATAGTAGAATCGACTAACAAAATGGATGAGAAGAATCCCACCATTTCACTCCTAATATCCTCTTCCTTCTTGATTCTTCCCCTATCATAATTACAAGAGGAGATATAGTTGAAAATATATGTTTGAGAGTAGTCATATAAAAAAAATGGTATTCTTATCTCCCTCCTTAAGCCAAAGAGACCTAGACCTCTATCTCCAAAAAATTTCCTCCTTAGCAATAACATTGTGATATTAACTAATATATCATTCTATTTATCCAAAAGGTTTTGAGAATATCCTTCCTCTTGGATTTTGTCTTGAATATCTTTTAGATCCAACAAAATATTAGATTTGGAGTTGAAGATGTCCCCAAATGTGTCCTTGTTCCACTTCTTAACATAGTCTTTCACATTCCTTATTTTCTTAGCCACCCTAAACATAGAAATACCATCCACTATAATGACCCACCAAACCTTAGAGCTTTCCTCAAAGTGGGGATGAACCATCCACATATTTTCAAATCTAAAAGGAAAATTTCTCTTTCCAAAAATTGGATCAGCCATAAAAATAATGAGAAAATGATCAGATCCAATTTTAGAAAAAGAATAAAGAGAGAAGAGATACCTTTGCAACCAATCATGAGAAACTAGAGATTTGTCCAACCTAACTTGGATCATATCCTCTCCCACCCTTCTATTATACCAAGTAAAATTAATACCTTGGAGGTCAAAATCCATAAGAGCTTGCTGATTAATGAAGTCCACAAAGTCTAATCTTTCATCCAAATGACTTTTCAAACCTCCTAACTTATCATAGTCACTAAGAAGAGTATTGAAGTCACCCATAACCAACCAATAGAATTTAGGGAAATATTTCTTGCTAGAAGCAATCTTATCCCAAAAAAATTTCCTACTAGATCTTCTCTTTAGGGCATAGATATTGGACATCACCCAAGTGAAATCATTTCTTATATGATGGAATTAATAGCCAAAAAATTACCTTCAACCAAAAGAACATCACCTTTAATGTAATTTTGGTTCCAAAAAATAATAGTTCCTCCTAAAGAACCTTCAAAGCTTCTCCAAAAAACACCACAATTTTCTAGAATCTTTAGTTTTTCCACCTTTTCTTTAGCCATCTTAGTTTCTTGAATTAGAATAATATTAGGTTTGTGATCTCTAACCATATTTATTATAATATCTTGTTTATGGAGACTATTAATCCCCCTCATATTCCATGAGACAATATTCATTTCTTATTAGGAGTATAGTCCAGGATGGTAGCTTGTTTCCCATCCGTAATGTTTGACTTACTTTCCAACTCCTACATTTTCTTTGCAAATGTTTGGCCAAGGGGTTGTTTTGGTGTTCCTAAATCATCTTTCATCTACCCTTGGTGGCCACAACATGTTGTGATAAGGAAGAAGACAACCCATCCCCAATTTTTTTCCTCCTCCTTCCAACCTTTTGATTCGAGCCTTCTATATCTCTTCTACTAGCAATATGCTATTTCCTATCTTCACTTCCCTTCTCTTGGCTCACCAAATATTTGACCTCTTCTAAGAAGGAAGATTTAACAACTTCCAAATCCTCTAGATCAAAATATTCAAGAATTGATTCACTCCCCGAGATAATACACTATTGAGCAGCATTAAAGGACTCCTCCATTTGATCATTTTTCTCAGATTGAGTGGGGTCTTCCACCCTTGAAGGAAACTCTATCAGATTATCTTGGGAACTAGTAGTCTCATTAATCTCCCCTTCTTCAAGGATATCATTTCCATCACTTCCCATACCAGTACTTTGGTTAACATCCTCAAATGCTACCACTAACCCATTCTCTTTTCCTTCTTGGCCTTCCTCTACTTTCTATTTTAACCTTTCCTCTTCCTCCTAACCTTTCCCTTCTTCTTGACCTTCATCCTTCGGGTCATCCATGTTTGGGAAATGTTCATCTTTTTCCCTACTACCTTCTCTAACCAAAGAAGATGGTTTCCCCTTGTCACTGTTGGCATTTGGGTTTTCACTTGAAACATTCTCATGGCCTCTTCTAGCCTTTTCTTGAGTCTTTTCATTGATTTTTTATGCTTCCTTGGAAGCTTCCTCTCTACTTCCAGCCTTCTATTGATTTATCTCCTTTGAAGATTCCTGGTTAGAGGTCTTCATTTTATAAACTTTCTTAGTCTCGAGTTTCCTGGCCCCTATCTCTGAGTTCTTTTCTATCATTTTTGCCTTCTTTGGACAAATTTTTGGTCTAGTGACCAATTTTATCTCAGACAAAGCACACAAAAGGCAAGGATTCAAACTCCACTTGATGGCTCCACTTCCCCAACTTGGAAACAATATCATTATTTGTGGGAAGATCTGAGAACTGGTTAACATTCACATAGATTCTCACATAGACCATCCTAGTCTTAGACGCATGCATGGGATCAATGTATGGAATCCCTCAAAAGGAGAAATCCAAACCATTCAGCACATCTTCATTCCATTATTCCAGAGGGATCCCTACGAAGCACACCCATATAGGAGCTGATATAAAAAAATATCATTGAATTTTAACTTAGGCCCCCGTTTCCTAAGAGCTAGGGCCAACTTCCCAAACATTCAAGTGCCCCCATAGAGCACAAAGTCAAGATCTTCCTTTTTTGAGAATTCAAAGGACTGGAAATCTTTAGGAAGAGAAGCAGTGTCAACTTGGCCTTTGAGTTTCCATTTTCCTTTAACCATCAATTTAACCACCTCAATATTTTTCCTAGGCCCCAAGAACAAACCAACCAGGTTAAGCTCCATAGTAGAGATAGAATGATCAATCAAAGGATCGGGGATAAATATCAAGAACCCACCCTTCTATGGATCATATTTGCATGTGACTTCTAGGTAAGAAGATTCCTGCTATGTTTTTAACCAAATAGGGAAGACCACTATTTTGGATGACCCGTGGTGTCCATAGCCTTGGTCCTTGTGAGGGAATCACGTGGGGTAGTACCCCCTTTATCATCTGGTTCAATGGTAAAATCCCCATCCTGTGGATCCCCATTCAGAACAAATTTATCATATGCCTCTGTTGACTTTGATCTTTCCTTACCTCCTGTAGTCGATGAGGGAATCTAAAGATGCCTCCATTGTTTGAGGATGTTGATATTATATGAATTTAGACTTTCCATTTGCAGACATTAATATGGCTCAATAAATCCTCCTTGATGAAAGAAGGATCACTCAAATCCATATGAACCAGCATTTACCATGCAATAACACTCCCACTCTTGAGTCTCTACATCAAACCTTTGTTTAGTTCTGAGTAGTGACCTTGAGTATTTATGAAATTTTGTACTTATATCTAAGTGATTTCATTGAGATTGTATGTCATCCTTTGTTTGATGCACTTGCATGACATGTATGTGTGAGCCTACTTATTGTATATGCATTTTTTCTATTTGGGTTGTGTGACTATCTCTGCAAGCATAGAGGGGTGGGATTGAGGGTTCGCATGGTCATGTGATATGACATATCACTATTGTGGACTAACGTACATATGGCATATTGGATCAAATGGCTACAATATTGATCATGATGTGATCATCTCTATCCCTTTCCTTCTTTTAGTGTTTATGATATTTTGGATATCATGTTCTATTTTTTAATACTTTTATACTTATATTCATCACATCAAGTATTTATGGTCTCAGTCATGTGTATTTGGTACTCCCCAGTGTGGAGTTAGTTATATTTTAGTTGTATATTGGTGTCTACCTAGGTATTTACCTTTATTTTCTTAGTTTTTGGAGAGCTTCTTAGATCAGCATTTGCACTTAGACTTTGGCATCTATGTTGATCAGTGTCTTTGTCTTGTAGAGTGCAATCTCTATCTCTCTAGTTTGAGATTTTTTATCTCTAAAATTTAGCCAAATTTTGATTATTGTTTGCAATGAAAAACTAGACTCTACGCATTTCAACATGTGTGTCCTACAAATCAATGTCTCCAAGTCTTTAGACTGAGACACTATAGGAACTAAATTTTGGCAATTAGCACCTGCACTCTATGAGTTGGAACCTACATGAACCTTTGTCTCTGCTTGATTTAGTGTCTCCGCCTAGTTTCTTTTATGGGATGTTTTTGACATGTCACTTGCTAACATATAATATTATCTTTCATTTATGATGGTGCTTCTTAGTTCCACCTTGGTTAAAAGGAAATGAACTTGTATGTTTAATTATCATAAAAACACTTCTATTTGGTATTAAAATGAATAATTTCTTATATGGATTAAGAGGATTGATGTAGTCTTATTTATTAGCATGTTGTGAGTTATTGTCAACTTGGCCTCCTATACCTCATTGGAATTTGTCGAGTTCCTATTAGGAAATCTCTTCAATGTTTGCATTTCATTTTGAGAGTGTGTGTTGGGTTGTCCTAGAACTCTTGGAGTTTCATGAAGACTTCTTGTACATGATCATCTGATGATCATTTTTATGTTCCTTTATTTCTTATGCAATATTTTACACTATGAAATTATGCTATTGATGTATATTCATGTTTTTTTTTAAATTTATCATTGCATGTATTATGTGATGTTCCAAGGGTTTCTTGGCAAGCCATTACATTATCAAAACATGAAAGTATTGATCCCACATTCTTAGTTTAAAAAAAATATATTACAGATTAGAAGGAGTGGGATACATCCTAATATAGAGTGTTATTCAAAATAAATTTTGATGGAGTCCTCCTATTCTTTGTTAGTCATAATCAAGGGAAAAATATCCTTGAAGAGCTGCATAGTGGTCCTATTGGAGGATATTTTTTAGAAAAAACTAATGTACTCATGATTATGTGCGCAAGGTATTTTTGGCCCACTTTGTTTGTATATTGTCATCGTCTAATTAAAAAATGTACTTAGTGTAATCACCTAAAATTGGGCTAATAGAACCTAAGCCCCTATTTTCCCTAATTTGCAATAATACCTTAATTATGTTAATTTTAACCTTTGATTGCTAACATAATTCTTAAAATTTAATAAAATCAATTTAATCTCAATTCAAGCATTTATCATCAAGGTATCAAGCGAAATCAAGTCAATTACCTCTATGCCAAATTAATTAAATCAATCCCATATAACACATGGCTAGAGTAATTAATTAAAGGAAATAAATAAATCCCTCTCAAATTAAGAAACACAACAAACACACTTTGAATCATTGAGAGGTAGTCACATGGATCATGGATTAAGCTTGAATGCATCCCAACCATTCCTCACAGATGCATCTCAACCATCCAAAACCTCAAAATTCCTATAAAATAAAGTTCTCAAATCTTCAATTGGTCCCAATTCCTTTGATTTTAGTACTAACTCTTTGATTTTGATAGTTATTCATGCTTTCATGCTTTGATTTCATATGCTCTTAGATAATTAGAAAACATCTCAATTGGGTTAATAGTAAAGAATTCATGATCTAATGGCTAATTGTGATGCATTTTCTATTTTTAGCTTCATTCTTGCATAATCAATCTTGAATATCTCATTTTAGCATTGCATTGTCACTGGTTTGGGTTAGATCTGAGAGAAATATCTAATCATTTCCATACTTGTGCTAACTAGAGAGAAATAGGATGATTTCAATTGTTTATTGGCTTAATTTTGGTTTAGATCTTCCTAACAATTGAATCAATGTCCTGTTGAAGTGTTGTGTTACAGGTCCATAACTCACACACACATTTCTAGCACCCACCATGGGGCCAAGCCCCAGATTTCCTATTTTTCAAGCTTTTTCTACTAATTTTCACCGTGTTTTCTTTCTACCAGGGATCACATCTGGGAAGAAAAGTTGCACCCCACATTTCTTGGATCGCATCTGAGATTTCCTAGATTGCATCAGGTTAGGTATCGCATCTTATCAATTTCATGATCGCATCTGGTGATCTGGGTCGCATTTGGATAATAGGGTCGCATATGGGAAATAGAATTGCATCTGGGGAAATTTGTTGAATTCTTGGTTTTCCTAACCCCTAACTATTTGATTTGATGTTTCTATGGTTTTAAAATAGCTTAACTGTGGTTTGTAGGATGAATGACAGAGACCCAAGTACCTCAAACTACTAACCATTGCTTCTAAATTGATTTAAAAGATTAAAAAGAAATTATTTCTTTGATTTTTAGGAACTAAGTGCTATTTAAACTCATCTTGCAAATAAATTAGATGATTATGCTCTTTTCCCCTTGAGGGAAAATTAGAAACTCAAAAATTGGATTACATTTTGAAGTTAAATTGGGGAATAAATGATAAATCATGCATAATATGTCTTAGATTTGCAATTTGAGTTAGAAGATTATGCTCTTCTCCTTCAAGGAGAATCAGAAATCTAGATCTTAATTTGCTTTTCTATTTTATCTTAAAGCATTTCCCTTAAAGAGCTTGCAAATTTGAGACTTCTAACAACTAATGGGTGAATTTTGTGCTTTTGCTTGATCTAAACAACTTAATAATGGTTTGCGGGTCAATTGTCCAAGATAAATATCAAAAAGAGACTAATCATGCTTGTCTTGAAGGTTTCCTAAAAGAGAAAAACTAAAACTTCATTCTTTTTTTTATAGGAACAATATACTAGAAATAGTATATGTTAGGAATGGGAACATTGAGAGGGGGGGGGTGAATCAGTGTTCACTGTATTTTATCTTTTCACTTAATCTTTAAACTAAACTTAAATGCTTAAGTACTAAAATGAACATCCACATAAACATGAAACATGAAATTAACACATAACACCAATATGGTTACGAGGAAACCCAAATAGGTAAAAACTCTGATGGGAATTGACACCCACTAATATTCTATACTAGTGTTTTATGATCCTTGTTAGAAGATCCTTAACCCTGTTAGGAGTTGCTTTACAATGCATTAAGTATAGTAGACCTTGTCAAGGGTCAGACCCTGTTAGGAGTCTTTTACAATAAACCCTGTTAGGGGTGTGGACATACTGTCCTAGAGCTCACTGCTCAAGTGGTGAAGGCTACAACCTTCTGATCTCAGATATACACTATATCTACTGGATGAACTATCACTATGACACTACTTTTCAAATTAGTTCCTTTGATGCATTGATGCTTTGACCTCTTACAAGGCTCTAATACATCATATAGTCTCTTCACACACTTCTTCTCTTCTTATCACAACTCTATATCAACATCCATCCCAATTACAATGGGCGCATCTCATATTTATATGTGCATACAAAATAAATAACTAGGTCGACCCTTTAACCGATTACATACAATTTTTTCAATTGAATTGGCTCAAGCGTGTTTAGAAACAAACATATTTACATGTCGGAAATGTAGAAGTTGAGAAATCTAACTTCACAGATTGCCAAGAACACCTGCATGCAAATAACTTGTTGCTAAAAGGAAACCAAAGAGACAAAATTAAAGGCTTGGAAAATCTCAACGGAGTGAGAGCAAATTGTATTCCAAGATAATGAAAAAAGAATTACAAGGTTCAACCTATAAAGATGAACAAAACCCTAAAACTAGAAAAGCTAGGTTGCACATTATAATTATAAAGATATTAATTATAATGCACCTAAGAGATAGCTTAAGTAAGAAGAGTAATAAATAACTTAAGTAATTAAACCGAAGTGATTTAATTAATAAGTGTAAAATATAATTACTCTAACACCCCCCCTTAAGCGAAGCTCAGAAGGTAAGCTAACCTAGCACAGCTATGAAAGATGAAATGGGTCCCAGCAACAAGGCCTGATTAGGTACCCAATACAAGGAAATCTCTATAAACCGAAGACAAAGGAGAAAACCCAGTGGGAAAAACTCCTCTCCAAAAAGAGATATAAAAGCAAGGAAAAGAAAAAAAAAATGACTTCAAGAGACTCTCTCAAGGCCATAAGTACAATGCATGCTTCCAACCCCCCCCCCGTGAGGGAGGGTTAAGGCTCCAAAGCCCTCCCGGAATGAAAGAACCCTTGGATCAATGAGAAAACCACCCTGACTCCAATACAAAGGAGTGAAAGGCAGTGAAAACTAAAGAGGTAACCTCAAAAGATGAGGTGTCACTGGAAGGCCGAGCTAATGCTCAAAGGAGCAGACACAAGAATCCTAAAAGGGAATCCCCAATGTAGGTGGTATGACAGGTGCGCTGACACTGTCAGGAGAGAGGAGAAGAATGTCCTCTCTAGAATCCTCAACAACTGCACCTGGTGGCTCAATGAAAGGAGTTGGAGGGTCTGGTAGTGCTGAAAAAGAGTCCTATTGAAGAGAGGAACCCTCAACAAGATGTGGTGAGGCACTCATAGAAGTGGTCTCAGGAACAACATAGAGGTTCAAGTGACCTGTCTGCCCCACATGATGCACTCACAGAAGAGGAGAGTTGTGCTCCGATAATGGAGATGGTGGAAAAAAGTGTTAAAAGGTGTAGAGACGGGTGGAATGATCAGCTGTTCCTATAGCAATAATGCCTCCTGTCACACTATCCCAAATGAAGACTAAATCTTCTATGAACTCAACTGTCTTCCCTAACCCACTGAGTGTAATCTGATAAATTGAGAGAAGGTTTGTAGATAGAGATGGAACATACAATACATCATTGAATGTACCATCCTGAATGCCTATAGAACCTTTCCAATAGACTGTCATAACAGTGTTATTCCCCATGATAATGTGAGGAATAGGAGAAGCCTCAAAAGAAGAGAATATCTCTGGAGAAGATTCCATATGGTGAGAAGCACCTGAATCCAGTATCCAAGGGACCTATGAAGGGGATGCAACAGAAGCCCGTAATGCATGACCCTGTCCAAAATCTTGTCTAGATTTCGAAGATGTGGAAGAAGACTGAAAAGCAGACCCCTATGAGGTAGAAGAGGATGAAGAGGAAATAGTGCTCTTCTAAAGGAGAGCTTGCAAATCTGCAATTTGTTTCTCATAGCCATCAAATCTCTTATGAAAACAATGTGACTCATCATGAGGCCCCTTCTAACAATAGGAACATATAGGGCTATCAGTCTTCTATTTCTCCTTTTTAGAAGAAGATGGTGGGCTAGTAGAGTACTGAGAAGAGGAATCAGATGTCTACTTCAGCTTCTGCTTCTGTGTATCCTAAGGTGTCTTGGCAAGCAATGCCTATGATTGTGAACCTGTAACTGAATCCATCTGATTGAGCTTGGACTTCTCATGAGTCAACCTATCACAAAAGGTCTAAAAAGAGGGCATAACATGTCATGCACCTAGTGCATCCATAGTGGAGTAGAAGGTAGAAGTGAAAATCTAATAAGGGTCCTGAAGCGTTGAGAGTATCAGAAAGATACACTCATCATCTGACTTCATCTTTCTAGTAACCTGTAAAGTAGATCGAAGAGACTTGAACTTCATCAAGAAGTCCTCAATGCTGGTGAATGATTCAGGTACCAAGGAGGTGAACTCTACATCTATCTGGAGAACCCTAAACTGATTCATTGTGCCAAACAAGGTGGAAAACTTGTTCCACATATCCCTGGGTGTGGTCAAACCATCCAGGTGGAACAACAACCCATCTGAAATATTCATTACGATGAGGCCCATTACCTCATCCATCCTATTTCTCTACATAAGAGCCTCATAAGGCCTCTGTAGAATTGGCTAAGCCACATCAAGACATGACCATAGCCCTTTTTCCATAAGCAATCTAGTCATCTATCCTTTCCAAGTGTGATAGTTGTGAGGTGTAAGGCGTGCGACAGAAGAGTCCACCATTGAGAGAAAGAAGATAGAAGTAGAAGGGTCTCTTTGAAATAAATGATAGAAAGAAAGAACACCCCCCCACAATGTATAAATCTAACCCCCGTACAACAAGTAATCAATTATTGAAAGCACAAAAAATGAGAAGAAAACCTGGATGCTAGATGCAGAGAGGAAGGAAACTGAAGCCTCTACTTCAATGCCAAAAATGAGAACTCAAACAAATGAATCAGAAAATGAAACTAGCATCAACATGTCTAGCTTAGAAAGACCTTTTTGACAATATTTCATTTTTCAAAAATAGACACCATATGCACAAGTTACGGCCGAAAAACCAATTGCACCTCCAAAAAGAAGCTCTCTAGAAAAAATAGTCACGGCAAAAAATTTGACGGCCGTATGACCATCAGGGGCACATCTCATCGGAAAAATTTTCTGACTACTAGAAAAATTGTAGTCGCTGGAAAAAATTAAAAAAATGCCAGAAAAAATTTTCGACAGGTGACGTCACCACTGTGTGCACGTGGCAGACTGCCAGTGGAGGTGGTGGTCGAGCGGCTCCCGAGCAGCACTGTGGTGGTATGGCGGCAATGGCGGTGGTGGTTGAGCACTGGTGGAAGCTAAGAGTGGGTTGGGCCGCAGTGGCAGTGCCCAAAAAAAACCCTAAGCAGCACATTTTTCAAGATTTTTTTGTTTTTTTTCAATTTTCGAGGCGTACGGCCCTAATAGGCCAAAAAAATTCTCCTAGATGCTCTGGAGGCCAAATAGGTCAAGTTTTATATGAAAATAGGGGTTTTGGGGCCTTTCGGACACAATCGTGAGGTCGGTTTTTGCCCAAAGTGCTCCAAAAAAATGAGACCCCCCAGATCCAATAAAAAACAACAGAAAAAAACTAGAGGAACTATGGCTTTCATCTTCGAATCACGGCACCAAAAGCTCAGACCAAGCAACAGCAGGAAAGCTCTAATACCATGTAGAAGTTGAGAAATCAAACTTCACAAATCAACAAGAACACCTGCATGTAAATAACCTATTGCTGAAAGGAAACCAAAGAGACAAAAGCAAAGGCTTGGAAAATCTCAGCGGAGTTAGAGCAAATTGTATTCCAAGATAATGAAAAAAGAATTAAAAGGTTCAACCTATAAAGGTGAACAAAACCCTAAAACTAGAAAAGCTAGGTTGCACATTATAATTAATAAAGATATTAATTATAATGCACCTAAAAGATAGCTTAAGTAAGCAGAGTAATAAATAACTTAATTAATTAAACCGAAGTGATTTAATTAATAAATGTAAAATATAATTACTCTAACAGGAAACCTAATTACAATAGGCACATAGCCTTCACAACATTAGGATATAACTACAAATCAAAATGCTAACAGTCAGTTGCTTACTTTGTTCTTCTCTGGCACACACTGGCTGTGTAACTTCAACTATCTGTAACTTTGTCATACTTGCATATCTAATCATGTGCTCATAGACTAAGCATGAATATAGTCTAACCAACTTATCTTTTAGGGCACACACCATAACTCGGTCTTACGCACATTCGTTGATGCTCTGCGCTTCAGGAACTCTGTACACTGTCCAATCTTCAACACTTAGCCAATTTTTGATCTTCCCATCAAGTGCGCTGACTCCAAACTACTATATGAATTTGTTGCCATAATGACAACACTATAATAAGTCATATACATTAGTATAGTCAACTTTCCAAAAATCTCCCCCTTTTTATTGATGGCAACAAAGGAATATGGCCAAGTTGCTAACTGTTCCTTAATACAAAAAACTTTTTTCTTATATCTCCCTTATACATAATTTTCTATCTTATATCTCCTTGTACATATCTATAACCATATTCTATACATACTCCCCCTTTGACATTAATGAAAAAGGTGCTTCAAAACTATATATACAACTACTTACTATGAGAGAACATCTGGATATGCTATCTATAGGTTTTGGATCTCCTTCTTCTAAAATGTAATCAATGAGTTTACAATCTGTAGATGGGCGCATAATTCATATTGTAGCTTCTCCATCTTCTCCAAATCTGTGCTAGGACCTTGATCATATGTCACCATGGTGGCATCGATCTCCTTGATATTCTAATTAAGTATGTCTAATGAGGGTGCAAGAGCATTCCTTAGTTGATTCTTCCTAGCCTTTATCTTGGACATCTCCTTTTTTGCCTTCTCAATCTTATCTATCTGTCCTTGGTAGACATTATTGCACATGTTCACATCAACTAATGGATCTTCCACTAATTTCCTTATTTTTTCTATCATAGCTTCAGCCTCTTGTATCTTTTTGTACAGATCACTAGTCAGCTTGTCTTGGTTCATACAATCAGCAATAATCTTTCTGCCCTTTGCTCCAAACTTCTTCAAGGATGCTTGACCAGTCTTCAGTGAACTCAGGTCAAGTGAAAAGTTGTTAATCAATTCACTTAGTCTTTTCTTCAAATACTTCTCCTCTACAACTAGGGATGTAGATTCTTCTAGGCTAGAGAAATTGCTTTTGAACTATGAAATGACCGCACTTACATCATCAACGGAGTGTACCTTGGACACTTTATTGTCTGCTAGTAACAAATTATTCAAGATGGTTACTGATTCTACAAGGAGGGGATTTCTCATCACCTATTTCTCCTTGGCTTTCTTCATAGCTAAGACATTGAACTTGATCAGGTCTTCTTCTCCCCAAGAGTCCAAACTGGTTGTGTCAGGTGTCATTCTTGACAACAATGCTACCGAGGGAGTGATAGGAGTGCTATCCATCACTTCTTATTTTGCCTTGATTATTTCAATTGATGGTTCATCTTTTTGCTCACTTCCTTTTAGCTCTTGTCCCTTTTGTTTTTTAGATTTTTCTTTTTTTTCTTCTTTCTTTTCTATTATATCCTCAATCAATACTTCTTCTTGTTGATTGGGAGGAGTGTTACTGCATAATTTTTTAGCCTCTTGACTGCTTACAAATGCCTCTTCAAACTTGTCCAAATCCATATCTGTGGCTGCCTTAGTAACTTTTACATTGTCAATGAAGATTGAATCATCCTTAGGTGTCTCTATCATGGGCATAGTCTTCTCTGCTTCTGTGGATGTATCAACTACATGCATTGAATCCTATGGACCTATAGATTGTACATTGATGGCCTCTAACTCTTTGGCAATCATAGAGGGTACTTGTGTTGTAGGTGCAGTAGATGGATACATGTTTCTCCTATAGAGAACATACAGGAAGGGTTTCATCTAGAATCTTTTCTCTTATCCTTAGATCCTCTTCAATAGCCTGTCTCTTTTGGAATTCTAAGATGTTCCATACATTATCAGGGATCATAGTCTTTAGTTCTAAGACTGTCTTCTTAAACTTCAACATATGTTTGATTATCATTCCATGTATCTCTGATTTGTCTATCTCACTGTATTTCTCATAAAACTTTCCT
Organism: Chamaecyparis obtusa; assembly: GCA_027943335.1. Classification (NCBI taxonomy): domain Eukaryota; kingdom Viridiplantae; phylum Streptophyta; class Pinopsida; order Cupressales; family Cupressaceae; genus Chamaecyparis; species Chamaecyparis obtusa. The sequence continues at coordinate 712,021 of BSBK01007700.1, forward strand.
ACTTGATCAATTCTTCCTTCATCAATGATTCTTGTGTTTAACACACTCAAACTAGGTTTGAAACTTACTTCATGAGGTGCTTGAGTGTTTCTTATGTTCCTTGTTACTCTTGAGGATGGATGACCAATACTAATTTCTTTCTTCCTCTTAGGCATTGCCTTATACTCAAGAGGAGCAGTAAGGTCAATGGTTTCTTTGGGTGTAGAAGGAGTAACATCAGTATTACCCTTCTAAATATCAAACTTTTCTATATTCACCTTCTTTAGCTTAGGATCTTCTGATTTAGTCTTTGTTGTTGCTGCGCTCTCAACTTCCAAAGAAATCTTTTGTTCCCTTTCTTTGTCTAGGTCTTCTTGAGACACTCCATGAATTCTCAAGATCTTTGAGGTAACCTTAGCAACCTTCCTTTTTGTTGCTACATTGTTTAACATTGCATCAACTTCTCTTATTTTCTCCTCATAGGTTCCCCATCTTGGCTCATTAGGGTCTTTAGGTGCTGACAACAGAACTTGAGCATAAGCCTCTAGAATAGGCTCTTCCACTTCATATCCTAGTGGATGAATCCACTTTTTTCTTGGTTCAACTATCTCCATGCATGTTGTATCTATCTCTACCATGAAGCAAATAGTATCTTTGTATTTATCAACTATTTTCTCTGGTATTCTGTACCTCATCTGCATTTTAGCCCTAAATGTTTTCAACTCCGGTGTCATGTAGTCTCGTAGAGTGCTCTCAATAGATGCCTTGAAGGATATATGTGGCATAGTAGGAATAGTCTTGTCAATGTATAAATTTGACACCTTTCCAACAATATGGAAGTACATATAAATGATCAAAGACCCAAATCTGAATATCTTGGTCTTTTCATGCTTGATAGACTTAATGTTATCAATTAGTTGTGCATGCAGGATCTCACACAAATTGAACTCTCCATTCTTCTTCACAAGTCTTATGGCTGCAAGAATTGTGGCCATAGACACACTTTTCACCCTAATGGTGTGTTGTAACTTGTAACATAGTATCATGGACATCAATTTGATGTCATCTTCCTCAATAGGATCTATGGTCATTCTACACCTATCACTTCTTGACTTGCAAGTTTTCTCAACAAGATTCCTTACATCCTTGCCTACTGGAAGAATGATGCCTATCTTAGAGAGGCCTATCATCTCATGAATTAGGTCACTAGTAATTCTGACTGATACTTCACCTATCCAAAATAGGACATCACAAATTCTGCTCAGTAGAATCTTGATCCATTATGATTCATAGAACTCATATGTCATAGCATACTCCACTATAGGGTGATTATTCCACTATGCATACTCATCCATGAAGGTTTTGCTTAGTTTCAACATAGTCTCCATGTGTGCTCTTAATCTGTCCAGTCCTAATGGTTCTTTCTTACAGTGAATGTATGCCCTAATGTCCTCAACATGCATAACACCCATAGGCATGTGGGAGAATACCCCTTCTAGGTCATCTAAGGTGGATTTGAATGGGTGCCTCTTAAATACATATCTTTTCTTCTCTGCAACATCAAATACTATAGGAGTAGCCATCACTTACTTGTATAATGCTTTCTCAAAGGTTTCCAAGAGATTCTGAATTGGCACGATGAACTAGGGTTTCTGCAACCGATCAAATGCATTGCAAGACACTTGATGAATCAAACTGCAATCCTTCTTAATCAACTGCTAGGGCTCTTCTACTCTCCAATCACTATGAATTCGAATGCAATGATAGATTTACAAACTTTTGTGTACTTTAAAGTAAAAAATATGTCATTAATGCTTGTCATGTAAACCAAGCTATCACTTGAAAATTTATATCTTTCATTCTGCAAACAATCAACTAGTGTGCTCTTGCACATCAGTTCTACTAGTCTCCAAAAGCTTAAGTCCAAAGATGCATACTCTGAGAGTGAGTATACCAGCCATGTAATGGGATAGAGCTAAATTAGCTCCCCCTATGACCTTGAGGGCCATTTATCCAGATGTAGAGGGTGCGTCCACTGTGGATGCATCGAATACATACTCATCAACCTTGTCCTTCTTTGCTTATGACCAAATCAAGCTCATATCCTCTGAAGATTTCACAAAATTAACTTCTCCTTCGGGATCCAATACTGGTTCTTCAGGCTTTTTAGGGCTTTCCTGACCTTGCATCCTTGATCTACAAAACTTTGAGATGTGTCCAGCCTTGTTACAAGAGTGACAAATGACTGGAGGCCTTATATTCCTTGGAACATTGACATGAGTCACCATTTTACATTGTCTAGCAGAGTGATCATTATAGTTACATATCTAACATGTAACATTATGAGAACTTCTTACATTTGACTGATTTTGATTTCTTTGATTATACTAAGTCCTCTTCTTCTGACTTGTCTTTCAATTCATATCTCTATGACCAAATTTATTGCATGAATAACAATAACTATCAAAAGGTCTTACCTTTGTACAGTTTCTTGCTATATGTCCATGCTTGTTACATGCATAACAAGTGCGTTCTACTGGCTTGCACTCATTCTTAGGTGGTTCAATTTGATCCTTAGTCTAACTTCTAGTCTCCTTATCATCTGAGGTGCCTTTTGGTGCTTTCATTCTTGCTCACATGTTGTCAATCTAATTTTTTGCTGCATTGTATCCAATGCAGCTAGTATCACCTTTAGCTCTTCTTACATACAACTGAGATTCTATGAAATCAAAATTGGTGTGTAATTTATCAATGTGATTCTTAGCATCTTTCAATTTAGATTCCAATCTTTCTTTGTTGTTCCTTAGCTCCAAGATTTCCATGTTTTCTTGCCTCAATTCTTCATTGATTTGAAGGTTCTCTTTGATCTGTTCATCATAGACTTCATGATTGTTAATCAGCTTATCATCAAATTCTTCAAGCTGTTCTTTCAAGGATGCATTTTCTTCATTTAGCTTCTTGACCATTATCCCTAGATCACTGGTAGAGCATACTTTCAAATCCTTTCTTAGCCTTTTGTTGACTAATTGAGAATCATTGAGTTTTTCCTTTATTTCTTTGATTTCTCTTTCAAATTTGACAAGGTCTTCAAGAGAAGCTTCAAGATTTATTTTCAAATGTTTCATTTCTGCTTTTTCCATGATCTCCTTAAGTGGTTAAACTTCTTTGCTGAGGACCAGAGATCTGATACCAATTGTTAGGAATGGGAACACTAAGAGGGGGGGGTGAATCAGTGTTCACTATATTTTATCTTTTCACTTAATCTTTAAATTGAACTTAAATGCTTAAGTACTGAAATGAACATCCACATAAACATGAAACATAAAATCAACACATAACACCAATATGGTTACGGGGAAACCCAAATAGGTAAAAACCCCAGTGGGAATTGACACCCACTAATATTTTGTACGAGTGTTTTATGATCCTTTTTAGAGATCCTTAACCCTATTAGGAGTTGCTTTACAATACATTAAGTACAGTAGACCTTTTCAAGGGTCAGACCCTATTAGGAGTCTTTTACAATAAACCTAGTTAGGGGTGTGGATGCACTGTCTTAGAGCTCACTGCTCAAGTGGTTAAGGCTACAACCTTTTGATCTTAGATATACACAATATTTGTTGGATGAACTATCATTGTGACACTGCTTGTCAGATCAGTTCCTTTGATGCGTTGATGCTTTGATCTCTTGCAAATCTCTAATACATCTTATAGTCTCTTCTCACACTTCTACTCTACTTATCACAACTCTATATCAACATCCATCCCAATTACAATGGGTGCATCTCATATTTATATCCGCATACAAAACAAATAACTAGGTCGACCCTTTAACCGATTACATACAATGCTTCCAATTGAATTGGCTCAAGCATTTTTACAAAAAAACATATTTACATGTCAGAAACCTAATTACAATAGGCGCATAGCCTTTACAACATTAGAATATAACTGGAAATCAAAATGCTAACAGTCGGTTGCTTACTCTATTCTTCTCTGGCACACATTGGTTGTGTAACTTCAACTGTCTATAACTTTTTCATACTTGCATATCTGATCATGCGCTCATAGACTAAGCATGAATATATTCTAACCAACTTATCTTTTAGGGCACACACCATAGCTCAGTCTTATGCACATGCGCTGATCCTCTGAGCTTTAGGAACTCTGTACATTGTCCAGTCTTCAACACTTAGCCAATTTCTAATCTTCCCATCAAGTGCACTGACTCCAAACTACTATATGACTTTGTTGCCACAATGACAACACCGTACTAAGTCATATACATTATTATACCCAATTTGCCAATAGTATCTTCATAGAATTAGTATTGAACAATAAATGAAATAGAAACTAAATAAACCACACTATAGCATCTATTTAGTAAATGAATGAACAATTAAGCATCCTATGGCTCTTTATCTAAGGATGTTAATGTGAAGCTCTCAGCAAGCCTCCATTAATGATAGTCCTAGAATGAGAAATGATTATGATAAAGAAAATGCTAACAATTAATTCAAATTGAAATGCTAAATTGCTCCTAAATTTCCTTTCTAGCTATAATTCTCAAGAGGTTAGATGCAATTCTCAGATTTGTGGTTATGAATTATGATTAATTTTATCCTTCCTTTTATAGATTTAGGCAAGGAGAGGGGGTGTAGTTGTGTTGATCATGATTAAGCTTGAGTTGAGTCTTTGGTTCCACCCTTTGAAGACAATTTAAATATTGTGTCCTCAAAGCTTGGGACAAGTAGACAAGATGAGCAAACAAGATGCTTTCTCAATTTGAGTGATTGAGATTGAATTTGGCTTGATCCATGTGAGTTCATTTCCTTAAATCCTATTGGTTGAGGCTTTTTCCTCCCATTTGTTGTTGAGAGAAATTAGGATCTAATTAATTGATTTTAATTCATTTATTTAGCCAAGTGCACCCCTTGAATGGGTTGATTTTATTTAATTCAAACTATACAATTAATTGAATTAATTGCACATTGATTTGATTTAACTTGATTAAATTGATCTTGATTTTGATTTATCTCGAATTAAAGCTTGATTTTAATTTTGATTGGCTAAATACTTGATTCGATTCAATTGCCTTGATTTTGCCTTGATTTGCCTTAATTTGTCCATAAATTAATCTTGTCCATTTTTAAGTGATTACAAATGCCCCTCTTTGAGTTGACATGCGAAGTGTATCGATTCAAAGAATCTCTTGATTTAGCTTGATGAAAGTCCTAATTTAACTGATAAAGATCTTGATTCTGTCGATGGCCGATCTTAATGCTTTAGATGGTCAATCTTGATGTTCGATGTAAGATGTAGATATTGATGATATCTGATATAATTCTGATTGATTTGATATTCTTGATGATCGATCTGATGTTAGATTACTGATTTGATACCTTATTTAATCTGATTCGATGCTTGAGGCCCCTCTTGATTGATTAGTGAAAAATTTCCTAATAAAAGATTACGCTAATACAATGAACCTAATGTAAATGATGGTACATTAGTTATGCAACTTAATGTCATGTGTTTAAATAAACCTAACTAATGCAAGTGAACTAATGAAATGCACTTTGTTTTTTATTTTTGATATCAAACACACTTGATCACATATAAGTTTTTGTTTTTTATGATCCTTTGATTTTTTATTTGGCTACACCCCCTTTCTGTTTGTCCATTTTCTCTCTTGCAATTATAAACTAAGAAAGGAAAAATATATTAAGTGTATTTAATCTAAGATGTATGCAACTAACTGTCATTATTCAAAAATTTGGAGCTTATAATCATCATTGAGCATTTTTGGAATCCGATTTTAGTACAACCATCACTAGTTCAACTATGATGATATGATTACTTTTTGCACCTCTTTCTCTTTTCTTTCCCATCTCTTTTTGGTACGACTATCACTAATTGAAATCAATCATGAGTACGAATACTGATTTTTGTTAGATTCTATGTTGCAAGTGGATTTTGGTATTATGATATTGAAGATCAAAATAGCCAAGGTATCCTTTTGCGTAAACAAACAAAGATCTCAGTTTTATCCTATATACAAGTCCTCGATGATTCTTTGATGATCACATCCTTAGACAAATAATACATGATTTAAAACTTTGATCTCAAGATAGTCATTCATAAATCAATAAAAATATCATCCTTTCATCATAGCTTGTCTAGTTAAAAACTTTCATCGATTCGCTAGAAATACATGATTTCATCAATCAAGTCAACGCTTAGAAATTTTTTTGCAATGTTAAACAAATCCATATTTCAAGTATAGTTCCATCCATTTCATACTTTTAATCCTAATAAATATAAGGCCATGTAAGATCTCGGATCAAATTTCGCTCTTGATTCAAATTGGATTTAGGATTGAAGATTTGATGAAGTGTTTCACTTGCTTTTTTGATGACTTGATTCACTGATTGATTGAAGTTTGCCTTTGATGAATCCTTCCTCCTTTTGAGTAGATTGCCCCCAGTTTGATATGATTTTGATTGTTGGACTTAGGACAATTTGTAGATTATGTGACCAAAATCTTTAGGTACTTGCAAATGCAACTATGGGATTTTATTATGTAATATATACAAATGTTGGCGAATGCAATAGTTACATGGTGACCTTCTAGGTATGCAACTGACTTGCACTTTCAATGGTGCCTATTTACCAGGGTTTCACCGATTGAATGGATCTTGCTTTCTTTTTCTTTTTTTAAAGCTTTTTCTCTTTTTTTTTGCTACCAAGGTGCCTATTTGCTAGGTTTTCACCAAGGCACTTTTTCTCTTTATTGATTTTTTGTATTTTTATTTTTTTTCAATTTTTTTGTCTTCATATCATCAAGGTGCCTATTTGCTAGGTTTTCATCAAGACAACATCTTTCGAGAACCATTTCTGAATGTTTTAGGGCTTTCTTCATGCTCAATTTTCCACTATTTTTTATCTTTTCTACTTTTCCAATTTGTTTGTTCTTTTCTGCTTTTCAAATGTTTTTGGTGTTTTCAAGATCTCTTTTGACTATGTACAATAAATATGATGCTTTCCATCTAATTTCTGATACTCTTTATACTCTTTCCTCTACCTCATGTATAGAATCTCTTTAGATGAATGCTATTGATAGGTTCTTGTAGTTCTTCTCCATCACAATTTGCTAATTTGTAGGTGTATCATCTTAAAATGGAAGCACTTCCATGTTAAGAGAATTTATCCCTTTGAGTAAGTGGTCTAAGGTCATGTCAAGCTCCTTGATCAGATCATTGCATGGATCTGGAAGTTTCCCCAATGTTATACTTCTCTCCCCCTTATATTCAGCCTTTTTCTAAAAGTTTTCTCTGAGAATCTGAAGTTTCTGACTGTTTGGGTCAAAGATGACCTGGTGGGTCAAGGATGACCTAGTGCATGACTTGTTAATCTCTATTGAGCATTTTAGGTTGTCATTAGTATCAAAGGACAGTAAACAGGTCGGTCAGTTATTTACATTGAGACAGTCGGTAACTAGAAGTAAGACAGAGCAATCGGTAAAGCCTTATACCGAGCATCACATAGTTAACCAAGCACCAGCGACACCAACACCGATGGTTAGTAAACATTGAGCATCACAGTGTACACTGAGCAAATTATACAGTGTTTACCGATGATCATAGTAAATGGCATAGTAATCAGAAATGGCACATTATTCTATGCAAATAGTTATAACAGATCATAAAATGGTTTACCAAGATCAAGGAGCATTTATTGTAAAAGATATTCATTAAATGCAATGATTATCTTATTTTTATTAGTTGATCTAGGTTATTTTTCACCGTAGATCTTAGGGTTATGATTTTTCTTTGTAACCTAATTTTTCTTTAAGCGGCAAAAATAGAACACTATATATTGTATATGTTCGCACCATTTTATAAGGTTGTTGAACTGATATATATGAATCATGGAGCACTTGAAGAAATTGTCTATCTTCAAGATAATCAGTTTACCGAGTACAACAGAGTATAGAGGTTTTCAAATTGAACAGAATCAGAGAAGGCTACCGAGCAGAACAGAGCAGAGAACCATCATAGATAAGGTGATATTTTGATAAGAACTTATAGATCTATTTCAAACAATTAAGTTGTCAACTAGAAAATAGTTACCTATTACTTTCTAACAATTTTGATAGAGTTTTTGTGAAATCTCTTAACAAAGTAGACTTAACAATCTCTGTATAAATCTCTTAACTGAGTACACACTTCATATAGTGTTGTTAAATCCTATAACTAGGTAGATCTAGCTGATCTAATATGTTACTCCTAACAGGGTAAGATCACCAGAAGTGATCAAAACTTGTAGCCTTAACAGGCAAAGCTTTTCTATCTGTAGTAGTGAAGAATTTGTGGGTGTCATCCCCACCGCAGTTTTTACCTTCTAACAAGGGTTTCTACATTACTAAAATACTTGTGTTATGTGATTGTCATATTGATCTCATATTATTTACTTTATTAAGTTAACTAGATGATTGATTTATGCAATTAGATTCAAGTTATTTTGATCAGTTAGCACAGTCTTCAGTAATAGATCTGAAAGGTTTTGCAACTAAAGTTTTGAAGGCACTGATTCACCCCTCCCCTCTTAGTACCTATCTCTCCTAATTCCAACAATTGGTATCAGAGCCTAGTCCTCTTGTTGAATAGTTTAACCACTGAAGGGAAAAGATCTAAGTCATGGAGAGATATAAGCTTGACAAGACTATTGAGAATCAAAAGATACAAATGTAGATGTTTATGGAGCAATACAAACAAGCGAAAGAAGAACTAAAGAAATTACTGGTTGAAAGAAAGAACCTTGCAATTTAGCAGAATGAAATAAGTTATCATGAAGAACCTATTGATGACATATTTAATCATATTGGATCAAGCTCTGGAAGCATTTCTGACGGATCTGAAAGCATAATCTCTGAGTTATCTGAAAAGAATCAGCATCTATCTGAGCAAGTGAAAGCACTTCAAATCGATCATGAATCTCAAATGGTGAGAATGGTGGAAATCATGAACAATGGTAGACAAGTTGAAAAATATCAGAATCTGGCTATTGAAGACCGAAGACTGATGACTAAACAACTTCAAGCAAAAGAAAGTGAAATCCAAAGACTCAATGATCATCACTTCCAAATGTCAAATTAGATGATGACAGTTAATCAAGAAATGAACCAAGTTAATGGAGAATTATCAAGAAGACTTGAAGATGTAGCAACACTTAGAGAAGATAATGAAAAACTAAGAAATGTTACAAAAACACAAAAGCAACACAATGAGATGATGAAGATAGCCGAAGACAGCTCTAAAAAGATTGATGATTTTCTGACTAATCAGAGGAGATTCGGAAGCAAAGCCGGTATAGGCTACACCGGTGAAGGAGAATCATCACAACAAGCTGAAGAAGTCAAGAACAATCAAATTCAAAAACCTAAAGTATTGACATGTTACCACTAGGGAAAACCAGGACATACATCTAATGTGTGTGGAAGCAAAGCTCAAGGTAAACCTCCTGTCATTCCTAAGTTCAATGGATATTGCTATTACTATGGTAAGTTTGGACATCTAGCTTATGAATGCAAAGCAAAGAAGAATGACATTTCCAATAACACTACTGAGGAGAAAATATGCTATACTTGTAATAAGTATGGACACACTGCAAGGGACTGTAAGGAAAAAATGAAGCAAGTCTGGACACCTAAAGAGAAACTTCAATGAAAGCCATATCAACCGAAGAGACAAGGTAACTCATATGTTTGGGATTATAATAAATGGACTAACTGTACTACATGTGGTCGGTATGGACACATTGCAGCAAATTGTTACAAAAAAAGTCAGATTGGACAATCAAGTAACTGGACAAATGCAGGAATGGCATGTATGCACTGTCACAAGGTCGGTCATTTAAGCAAGAACTACAGAGACTGAGTACCTAATGAAAACCATATAATTGAGAGTGGATATAACATTGCAGAAATTACAAAGTTAAGGAACAAAATGTGGAAGAAGGCATCTAATGAGAATGCTGAGTCAAGTAACACTGTTGGTGAAACCTCATCCACTGGATTGGATAACATCAGTACCTCCACATAAGATGACAAAGGTATGTATGGAACTAACATTTTTAAATCATCATATTTTACATACAGTTCCTTATATATGATGTACATATACCAAATCTACATGAATAAAGATGCACTATGGTTTATATATTATAAGTTTGCAAATGACATCTGGTCGGTAAAAAGGGAAATATGAGTTGGTTACCCATCGGTAATCACTATACAAGGTTAACCAACAACAGTTCAAATCGATGAAGAAACTCTATGTTAACCGAGAAAAAGACTTTACCGAGTTGATAGTCATCTCGTACCGAAAGTTAGGTCATGCATTTAATGCATCAAAGTTTGAGCAGGAATTTTAGGAAAACCCTATATATACGCAGAAACAGAGTTCATTGTTACATTGTGATTTTGAAGAAAGGAGATTTTATAGAGAAGAGTTCAAGCTAAAAAATTTTAGAACAGATTCAAAGCAACTAGATCAAACTGACAACAATTTCTTTGATGATAACAAGTAAGTTCACTGCCCACCGAACACTGGTTATCTATTTGTTTTTTGAAACCCTAGAAACAATTTATGGCATCATCTTCAATCATGAGCAAGTCATAGAACATTGAGGAGGAAGTGGAATTAATTGTTAGGGCACACTTTACCGAGGAGAAATTCAAACCTCATCCTAAGGTCACAACACATACGGATGATATGGGCACATTTTCCAGTATTCCTGATAAGGTTTTGTTAACAGAAGATGTTAGGGCTTACATTCACTGCAAGATCAGTGAAGTATGTGACTTTGAAACTATAGCAGCTTATTAGCAAGTCTATGGACCAGATGGTAAGATCAAACTCGAGCATAAGAAGATTGAGGAATTAGGGTTATGGTGTTTCACATACTTCCCGCAATCATTTCACAATGAATGGATATGAATCGTACTTAGCAGATTCCATGATGGCAAATTCTAGCTAGACAAACTAGTTGAGGTCACCAAGAAGATTATCAGTAGGGTTACTGGGTACCCTACAACCGACAAGGCCAAAGCATTTCAAAGTTCATCTCATCTTGATGTAGAAAAGAACACTGGAGCTCAATGGGATGGTAGGGCACTAAAGATTTCAACTATCAAAGATCCAACAGTAAGATTTGCAGCTCATGTCATCAGGTACAAGATATTTCAATCAAGCAGACCAAATAGTGTACCCTGTAGTGCCATGGACATGGCTTACAAGATTGTAAAGAAAGATCACCAGGTTGATCTTGCCAAGATTCTACTACACCAACTACATGACAACATGAAGACAATAAAAGCAAAGAAGTCCAATACATGTAAGTACGGATCACTGCTTGTCTGTACATTCCTCTATTTGCAAAAATATGTACCAGGTATTGGAAAAGTTAACTGGGAATCAGACAGACCAATAACTACCCAAATTGATGATATGATGAGAAGTCTAGGAGACAATGTGAACAAGGAGTTTCATGCATATTTCAAGGAATTTCAAACAAGAATGCAACAAAGAAGCAGAATTCCAAAAGAGTTAGTAAGCAAATTTGAATATGACATATGCTTTGTGGTAAGCACAGACACTCAATGATAAAGGTAGTAGAACCAAGAACAAAATGGCTAGCACCAATGGGTTATGAAATGAATCATGATTTCACATTGAAAGCTATCAATGCATTTCTAGCATTACCAATTGACATCACTGCCAGTAGTTTTGAAGTGTATGAGGAAGCTAAGTCTAGAATCACAACGGACATTGAGATTGGTAAAATGTCAAGGAGGGAAAAGAAAATGAAAAAGGATCTCACAGCAAAATATGGAACTACATCTGACTCACCTAAGGAGTCACCAGTTGGTGAAGCAACCGAAGATTAGTTACAGCTGGCTGATAAACCCTATGATAGCGAGGAGACCGAGTCTGAAAAGGAAAAGGATAACACATCGGTTCCTCCCACCAATGATGAAGAAGAAACTCAACTTCCCAAAACTGATGAACAAGATACTCAACCGCCAGAACCTAAAGGAAGAAGGACATGATTAGCAACTGCAGCCAAATTAACCAAGTAGAAAGAAGAAGTAGAAAAAGTTGCAAAAAGAAGAGCAGCCACATCGACAAAGAAATACATCAAGAGAAAGAACAAGAAGGTAGCTGAACCACTGAAGAAAAGGAGGAAATACATAAGGAGTAAGGAAGACATAGAGGAGACTGATACTGAAAATGACCCTAATCAATTCTAGCTAGTTCGTAATAGGGATAGTACGATAGAAGAAATAATTGAAGATATTATTGAGAATGGGAATCTTAATGATCCAGGCTTAAGCAAATTCAACACCATGTCAATTGAGGACAAGACAAAGATAGAACATGCTATTGTTCAAATGATGATCAAGTTCCAAAGAGTACCAATGGAATTTTCATGTCAACTGCCGAAGGAACTTGATGATAAAATAAGTGAAAGATGGGCTATTTCTTTAGATACAGAGAAAAGAAAAAGAGAATGCTCTCTAGGTCATGCAACCACTCACTTTAGCTATGCTGAGGTAAGTGAATACATGACAAGGTATCAGCCTATATTTTTAGTAAAGAATAGAGCTATGTAGATTATGGATGAAAATGTAGATGATATGGATGTCGTATGTGACTCCCTATGGACATCAATTTTAAAAGTAGAAGAGAAAGCTGAACAGGAAGCATTCCTGAAACTATCTAAAAAGAGACACAGTTCAAAAGGTAAAAGTATTTTCATTGATGATAGTAAAGGCAAGAAAATAGATGACACCAGTATATCAATTACCGAGGTAATTGATATCACCAAGCAAAAGGAAGCAATCATAGTTTCACAAGATGCATCAGATCAAGCTAAGATCCACTTGCAAAAGAAAATAGATGATGATGCACTCATTGAGGACATCATGAATGGTGATCCTAATGATAAGGATGATGAAGATGTAATAATTACACAATACAAAGATGAAACATTCAACACTAACAATGTGTGTACATCTCTACCAGGTGAACTTCCTGTACTTGCAGAGGTCACTAAAATAATTTCACAAGTACAACCTGATGTCTCTCATCCTGAGCCAATCAAAGATACAACTGAGATTCAAGCACCTGAGAAACCTACCGATACAAATGAGCCCATCAAACCAGAGGCATAGTCTACAGAATAGAAGGACCCTAAAGAAACCAAGTCAACCAAGGTGAACCAACCTGACACTACCACTAAGACTCCCACTTAGTCTACCGAGGAGCAAAAGAAGGATGAAATAGTGTCAATTGGTAAAGACACTCTAAGGAGTGAAGAAAAATCTATTGTTGTAAGTGAAAAGAAGTCACCTCTAGCCCCGAAGAAGAAAAAGAAGAAAGCCAAAGGCCCAGTCACCATTGATGAAGTTATTGTTATACCCGAATGTGACCCAAGAACTCTAAGCCCTGAGGAAATTAGTCAGCATGGGGAGTTATGTTCAAGGAAAGTAGCACAAGAAAAATTGAGGCAAGAAAAAAAATGTAAAGAAGTATTAAATGATGTAATGGATATTCTACAACAGATAGTACCGGAAACAAACATTGATGAGAATACTCCCATTTTAGATCAACTTGCCAACCTTGCCAACAGAATCAATGCCCCTGATACAGACACAGACAAAAGAATAGAAGAACGGGCAGAGTCAAAGATTCAACACAAATTGGTAGAAAGGATTAGCACTGAAGTGGCATTAAACAAGGTGAAATTATCTGAGGTCATTACCAAGGTAAAATCTATCACCCAGATAATTTGTCAACTACTAATAAAGCTTTATACTACAGACACCTTCACTGTCAAAATTAGTGAAAAGATAAGAGGTTTAGAAGAAGAAATCAAGGTGAGTACACAAGAAGCTATCACTGAGCCAACTACTTTCTTAAAGCACATTAACCAAGTTCAGGAACTCCGGTGGCTAATAGCAAACTTAAGGAAATAGGAAGAGCACATCACTGATCAGGTCACAGAGTTACAAAAAGAACTCACTCCTTACCTAAAGATTTTTGAAACACATACTATCAAAGCTGAGCAACTTGTGGCAACACCAGAGATTTCGGTGTTGGAAAATATCTTAGACATGCATGCACAAGTCGGTCTTGAGAAAATTGCTCTTACCAACTTGAAAGAGGAATGGGAAAACCTCTTGGAGTTTGTGAAGAAAACCCATCAGCACATTTTTTATAAGATGTAAGTATACATTACATATTTTTTTTGGTATTTGGCATTATTATCAAAAAGGGGGAAAACATGTATATGCCAAATAATATATCTTTGATATGTATATTACATATTACCGGGAGCATGCACCGAGGGGGAGTACTTTTGTACTTAGAATTTTTTGTAGTAGATATGTATATAGCAGAGATATAAGGGTTATATAGATATAGTTTGTCTATATACATTATGAAGTTTTGATACTAATGCCAAAGGGGGAGATTGTTAATCTCTATTGAGCATTTTAGATTTTCATTAGTATCAAAAGATAGTAAACAGGTCAGTCAGTTATTTACATTGAGATAGTCGGTAACTAGAAGTAAGACAGAGCAGTCGGTAAAGCCTTATACCGAGCATCACATAATTAACCGAGCACCAGTGACACTGACACTGATGGTCAGTAAACACTAAGCATCATAGTGTACACCGAGCAGATTATACAGTGTTTACCGATGATCACAGTAAATGGCATAGTAATCAGAAATGGCATATTATTCTAAGCAAACAGTTATAACAGATCGTAAAATGGTTTACCAAGATCAAGAAGCATTTATTGTAAAATATATTCATTAAATGCAATGATTATCTTATTTGTATTAGTTGATCTAGGTTATTTTGCACCGTAGATCTTAGGGTTATGATTTTTCTTTGTAACCTAATTTTTCTTTAAGCGGCAAAAATAGAACACTATATATTGTATATGTTCGCACCATTTTATAAGGTTGTTGAACTTGATATATATGAATCATGGAGCACTTGAAGAAATTTCCTATCTTCAAGACAATCAGTTTACCGAGTAGAATAGAGTACAGAGGTTTTTAGATTGAACAGAATCAGACAAGGCTACCGAGCAGAATAGAGCAAAGAACCATCATAGATAAGGTGATATTTTGATAAGAACTTATAGATCTATTTCAAACAATTGATTTTTCAACTAGTAGAGAGTTAACTATTACTTTCTAACAATTGTGATAGAGTTTTTGTGAAATCTCTTAACAAAGTAGACTTAACAGTCTTTGTATAAATCTCTTAACCAAGTACACACTTCATATAGTGTTGTTAAATCCTATAACTAGGTAGATCTAGCTGATCTAATATGTTACTCCTAATAGGGTAAGATCACCAGAAGTGATCAAAACTTGTAGCCTTAACAGGAAAACCTTTTCTATCTGCAGTAGTGAAGAATTTGTGGGTGTCATCCCCACCGCAGCTTTTACCTTCTAACAAGGGTTTCTGTGTCTCTCTCAAGCAAGCATCCATTCTCAAGAAATCATACATTCAAGTTATCTTCTCTATTCAAGTTCTCCATTGAAGATCAAAGGTTCAAGCATTCAAGCCTTTGAAGGGATTTGGTTCAAGGATTCAAGATTCATCATTCAAAACCCTAGATCTAGCCATCATGGTGGTGTGATCTTCCTTCAAGATCCTTTGTTCATCTTCAAGATTCATTCATTCTTCTCTCAAGGTGGATTCTGAGCATGCAATCATGGAGGTTTTGATTTACATTTGTTAATGTTATGTTCAAGCTTTCATATCAACATACTTGTTTACATTTGAAATACAATTGCATACCTATTGAATATCATAGCTTCATTGTTAGATCTACTTCTACTACTTGCTAGCATTCTCTATTTCAATTCCATTATTAAGGTTGATTCCAAACTAAGGTTTGACCAAGGAAAACCCCTCATCCAAACAACAAAAACCATTTTTCTTGTAGGTACAGGTACAAGACAGCGAATTGAAGTGCAAATCTGGATACCCTTTTTGGAAAACTTCCGAGATCCATGAACAAAATTTTTGTCAAAGCTCTGAGGGGTGGGATCCTGCCCCAAGGTAAGACCTTTCCCTGCTATCTAGGTCAAGGATGACATGCTTCCATAAAGACAAAAAAATTTTGGGTTTTCTCTGTCTCAGCATTTCTAGTCCGGAATAGGTTGCATAATTTCCCAATATTGTGCACAGGCATTAGAAATCAATATTTTCCATATTTTCCCTATTTTAAGGTTAGTATTTGCCTTCCCTTCATTTTAAATTTCAAATACATACTTTCTATAATGGATTATAGGATTTCCTCCTTTCTTCATGTTCTCCATTGTTTGATTCAATTGTGCATTGATCATTTTTTGGTGATTAATCCATTTAGATATTTCCTTTTGGGAATTTGGATTAAGAATAGGTCTTATATTCCCCCTTTGCATATCATATTATCTTATCTACCACTTTTCAACCCTATTTACATAATTATCACATTCATTTTGGTAAACTACTATTTCATATCATTCAGTAGGTACCTGTCCCAAAAGATGAAGTGATCACAAATGATCATAACGAGTTTGCTTCCCATTTTCCTTTCTTTTCCCTTTCTACTTGGTTCTTGGGATTTTCTCGCAAAACTAGGACACCTATTTGAAATGTTCTTGACTGGATATGCTTGTTATAAATCCTTGACATTCTATTTTGATATACCTTCAGTGATCAAATGCTTGTTGTTGTTTCCCATCTAGGAGTTCTAGTTCATGCAACCTAGCCACTCTATAATCTTCCTCATTTATCAAACCATGAAGAGATACCCCTAAAGATGGAAGTTCTACCTCCAAAGGTAAAACTACTTCTATTCCAAAGACTACAGAAAATGGTGTAGCTCCTGTTGGCATTTCGATGCTCATTCTATAAGCCCACAAGGTCGGGTTTATTTTTATGTGCCAATCTCTACATAAATTGTCCATCGTTCTCTTCAATATCTTCAAGATGTTTTTATTCATTGCTTCTGCTTGTCCATTACCTTGGGGATAATATATTGATGAAGAATGATGGATCATGTGGAACTTTGTGCATAATTCCTTTAGGTCCTTTTTTTTTAAGAGCTTTGCATTATCTGTTATGATGGCATGAGGTACGCCATATCTACAAATGATGTGGTTTAGGATAAACAAAGATATCTATTTGCCTGTTGCAATTGATAAGGGTAAAACTTCCACCCATTTGGTAAAGTACTTTGTTGTCATGATGATGAATTTATGACCATTCGAGGATGGTGGATAAATTATTCCTATTAAGTCTAGACCCCATTGATAAAATATCCAAGGTGTTGTCATTAGATGAAGCTCTTGTGTGGGCACATGTATCAAGTTTTCATGAAATTGACACTTTCTACAAGTTTTGGCAAAGTGACAAGCGTCTTTCTCCATTGTAGGCCAAAAATATCCTATCCTAAGAAGTTTCTTAGCTAGAGTTAATCCATTTGAATGTGACCCACAAATTCCCTCATGGATTTCTCGCAAGCCTACATTTGATTCCTCTTCCTCTAAACATCTAAGGAGCATTATGTTGAGACTCTTACGATACAATGTTTCTGATATTAAGGTATATCGAGAAGCTTGACGAATGAAGCTTTTCTTTTGATTTCTGGTTTGGTCCATTGGTAGGATTTAGTCTTTTAAGTAGGTGTAAATAGGTCCATACCAAGGGGATTCATGTGTAGTTAGCAATAAAATGGTATAAGGATGGGTGGGTTCAAATGTGGGTTGTTCCACTTCTTCTACCGGGAATTCATATCTGGCGCTTTGATCTGGCATTTGTAGAAGTGATGCCAAAGTTTCCATTGCATTTGCTACTCTATTTTTCTCTCGTGGTACTTGCTCAAATGTAATAAAAGTAAATTACTTCTTAATATTTTACACCATGTTTTTGTAAGGCACCAACTTGTCATCTTTTGTCTAATATTCATCATTAATTTTACTAATGACTAATTGTGAGTCCCCATAAACCTTTAGTTCTATCACCTTCCATTTTAATGCCAACTTGATTCCAATAACCAAGGCTTCATATTCTTCTATGTTATTAGTGCATGGAAATAGAAATTTATAAGACTTTGGAATTTTAGATCCTTGAGGGGTAATCAAGAGTATGCCTACTCCCGATCCATGTTGAGTATATGAACCATCAAACTATAGTTGCCATGTCTTTGCATCAACATTCACAATCTTGGAATCTAGAAATTCCACTTGAATTGGATAATAATCTTGGAGTGGTGATTCTTCTAATTGGTCAGCAATGACTTTACCTTTGATATATTTGTGATCTACATACTCAATGTCAAATTCACTCAACACCATCACCCATTTGGCTAGCCTTCCATTTAATGTTGTTTTTCTAAGTAAATAGTTGAAAGGATCAATCTTGGCAATGAGTCTTATCTTATGAGCTAACATATAGTGGCATAGTTTTTGGGAAGAAAAAACCACAGCCAAACATGCCCTTTCAATGAATGTATAATTCAACTCATATTTGACCAAAGTTCTACTTATATAGTATATTGCTTTTTCTTTGCCTGATTCA
This sequence comes from Chamaecyparis obtusa, assembly GCA_027943335.1. Taxonomy (NCBI): domain Eukaryota; kingdom Viridiplantae; phylum Streptophyta; class Pinopsida; order Cupressales; family Cupressaceae; genus Chamaecyparis; species Chamaecyparis obtusa. Next base: position 730,657 of record BSBK01007700.1, read on the forward strand.
TCCTCTTGTGCCAAAAGTGCCCCTAATGAATGCTATGTTGCTGAGATATATAGGATCAAAGGTTTTCCTCTGATAGGTAGCATCAAAATTGGAGGGTTCATGAGGTATTTCTTCAACATGTTAAAGGCTTCCTCACTCTTTTCATCCCATTTGAAAACTGTATCTTTATGCAATTTTTGGGTGAAGTTATGACATTTTTCTGCTAGTTGGGATATAAACCTCCTGATGGATTGAATTCTTCATTGTAGTGACCTCATTTGGCTTATGTTTTTAGGTGCTTCCATCTCCATAATGGCCTTGACTTTAGTGGGATTCATCTCTAGTCCTTTTGCTGATATAATGTAGCCTAGTAACTTGCCTGATTGGACTCCAAATGCACACTTTTTAGGATTGAGCCTTAATTTGAATTGCTCTAGCCTTGTAAAAAAATTCTCTATAATTGGTAAATGTTCTTCTCTTGAATGAGACTTTTGTAATATGTCATCAACATATTCCTCCATGAACTTATGCATCATATCATGGAATATAGTGGTCATTGCTCGTTGATAAGTTTCTCCGACATTCTTCAAACCAAAAGGCATGACATTCCAGCAAAAATTACCCCATGCACACATGAATATTGTTTTATCTTGGTCCTCAATCTGGTGCTATCTTTATTTGGTTATATCCGCTAAATCCATCCATGGATGAAAACATGGAATGTCCTACTGTTAAATCTACAATGGTGTCTATGCTTGGAAGAGGAAAATCATCTTTAGCACATGCCAAGTTTAAGTCTCTGAAATCTGTGCAAATCCTGATGGAATTATCTACTTTTGAAACTAGCACTATAGTTGAAATCCATTGGGCATAATCAATGGCTCTAATAAATCCCACCTTCAACAATTTCTCCAATTCCACTTTAACAAGTAATGCTATATGTGGATGCATCTTCCTTAACTTTTGTTTGACTGGCTTGACTCCTTCTTTGATATTTAAGTGATGCATAATCAAGTTTGGATCCAATCCTAGCATATCATCATACGACCAAGAAAAGTTGATTTTCTTTTTCTTGAAAAAATTTATGAATTATTTTCTCTCTTCACTAGATAAGGATGTTGCTAGGTGTATGATCTTTGGCTCAGTTTCTGACCCAATGTTTATCTTTTCTCTAGGCTCAATAAAAATTGGTGATCTCTCTTCATAATGTTTAGGTAAAGCATCAAAACTTTATTCCTTAAGTGCCTCAGTTGGGTTTTCACCTTCAGAAACATCCTTTATTTCTTCTTCTTTTTGATCTAATGCTGCCACTATGTGGTTTTCAACATTAGATTCTTTTCCTTTTTTACTTTTTTTGTTTTTTTATCTTTTAGGTGGATTGAAAGTTTGGATACTCCCCTTTATCATTTATTCCTGATATTCCATAGTACAAGAAGGTTCAACCGCATTGAGGTATTGGGACACAACATTGTCATTCAAAAAGGTTGGAAGGATGGTTGGTTCATTGGAATCCCATTCGATTAATTCTGGGTATATGAGAGTTAAAGGATCAATACTTTGTCTTGGTTCAATGGGATTTAGGGATAAGACCTCATTTGATGGTTTTTACATTGTATCATTCAAGTCTATGACATGCGCCTCTTCTAAATGTTCCAAAGAAGTAGGTTCAAAGTCTTCCTCGCTAGACTCTTCTAAGGTTTCTGTTGGATAAAAGTCATGTTGATTAAACCTAACATTTGATTCATCCATATTAGGTCTCTATGAAGGTATATAGGGTTCACATACCCATTGATTTATTGTGATCTCCTAAATTTGAAGGTTCTCTAAAACCACTTGATTTGAACTAGATGCTTGATTTGGACTTGATTCTGCTATGTGTCCTTTGTTTTTGCTAGAAGCATATGTATGGATCACATCTATATCTTTATCATGGCAGAACTCACTTGATAATGAGTCCCATTCCCATTGATTATAATCTTCATCACTATGGGATCTAATTGTAATATCTGATCATAGAGTTTAGGAAATTGTTTTTGAGTGTACCCTTGCTCAAGATATCTGTTAGTACTCAAAATTGCAGATGATCAAAACTCAATCAGAAAAATCTGATTTGTAACTCCAGCAGTCCCAATAGATACATCGGCAACAATCAATACTAAGGCATTAAGGATTTTCAATCCTTCTTCTCTTTGAACCTAAAGCTTCAGGTGGGTATTACCTCTCAAGATTAAATTCTTCAAATATCACAATTATAACATGTATGCTTGATAGATATCTAATCATATAACTCATACAATTTAAAGTAAATCATTTTAGTTTGATTGATGGTGAAAACAACTATTAAATAAGCATAGACCAGTGCCTAATCCTAGGGCATCAGAGTCAATGAATGAACATCTACAAAAAATCTCTCAAATCAACCACACCCAAACCCTAGATAAGATGCCTTGCAAATTACCCTCTTATGCATAAATCATATCATCTAATTCATGTATGAACACAGAAGTCTCAGAGACCTCACTCAATATTTATCCCTCCCTTGAAAGGAACTCAAATTTCAACCCCACTATCTACCTTGTAGAAAGATATGCCTAAAATGCCTTTCAAATTTAAACATATAGAGAAATGAAAACCATACATGAAGACAATAAGAAATATACATGGAAATGTAGTATATTTTATTGATAAACTTCCAGTGTCAATACATTCATAGAAAATGGATTCCTGAGAATCAAAAGAGTAAATCTATCAAATCCTATGACAATAAGTATTTCACCACCCTTTGGTGTGAGATAGAAACAACTATATATAGAGAGAGACCAACTTGGGATCCTTAAGAAAAGGATGCAACAAGCTATGGGTGGCTCTGATAGTGACTTTGCACTAGAATACAAAAGTTTTAAAGCATATAATAGAAAAAGGGGAAAATGGCGCCAATCTTTTTTCTTCCTGGAGTTGAACATCCATCTTGAGTTGCACCTTTGTCTAAAGGTATTCAGATGCAACTGTTGAAGTTTGTTTTATGAATGATGACCGCCTAACCGGCTAACTTATTTCATCCCCTGTATGACTAGTTTCTCTTCCTATGCTCGTAAATCAGGTGTACTACCAGAACTCATTCATCATCCAAGTCATCCGGGTCTTATGTTGCAGGCTTACTTATTTTGGGCCTTGTCATGTTGTCCCATGTAGTAAACTAATCTTCTATTGGCCATGGGAATTGTTGAATGCTCTTGTAATTACTTCTTTTGTCTTTCCCCTCTTGCATCAGCAATTTGTTTTACATCTATGATGAACTTGTTGATGTCTATTTCTTCCCTAATAGCCTCATCTAAAACTGTGTTAAAATGATCTAGATCAAAATCATTTTTATCTTTAAGAAAGACCTCTTTCTTAGGTAGTAAGAGATCAAAATCTAACCTCCATGTATCCAAGTTCTTTATTTATCCCTCCTCTATGTTGATTTCAGGAATGAACCTATTGAAATCAGGTCCAAACATTTTCATCCTTTCTTCTACCTAATTGGCCTTACCCTTGAAGAAAGAGGAAAAAACACCAATGTTTGCAATTTTAGTTCCCACTTGTAATACTATATCTGGGATGTCATCCCTTAGAGACTGTACTGCTGCTAGTCTCTCAAACAATGACTCCCTTGTGGACCAAATTCTATGATAGGTACTCAAAATAGAGACAAAATTGTTTACTTCACTTTGTAAACTAGGCAATTTATTATATGCAGTATAAATTGTCTCTGCCTTATCCTTCAAAACTTCTATCCTATGCTACAAGATTTTTAATAGGGACTGCACTATACTCTCAGTCTTTTCCTCATTCATCCTCTCTTCTATAGCAGAAACTTCTTCCTTATTTATACCTTGAACCTCTAGTAGTGCCTATTGTGGTGGTGTAGGGGCTACTGAGGGCATGTTGGAAATTTGCAACTACAAGTCCTCTACACACTTCTCTAGCTCTTTTTCCTTCATTATCAAAATCTCTCTATCTTTTACCAATGCACTGTAATCATTAAACAACCTTTGATGCCTCTTTCATAATTTTTTGGTTTTATCTTCATTCAATCTGGAAAAATGAGTCAATACTTGTGAGATCTCAAGGTCTCTAGTATTGTGAATTGACCATATCATCTTATCACCATCCATCTTCTCTTGGATGTTCAACAGAGAAGCCTTCTGATCTTTCGGGTACAAGCTCCACATAGCCAATGCCTTATTTTTAGGGTTGTACCCAAACCCTCTTATCAAATCCCCTACTTGGGTTTATGAAGTTAGATTTATATTCTCTTGTTTCATGATCTGGTCAATAATGAAATTTGAATCCAAATCCCACCCATGTACAAGCAGTATATTGTTGGCTTTTACCAATTGCCTAGCTTCTTCTGGGGTAATTATTTCTAATTCTGGATCATAATCCTTTAGAATCTGTATGGCCTCATCTGGTATCTAGCCATCTTCCTTGATTTTTACACTAGAGGCCACCTACTATTGCTTGTGCCATAAAAGGAAGTCCTTGAATTCATTTGACTTAATAAAATTGTCATCCTTCAAGAAGTCATCCTACTCCAACATCCTCTCATCTTTACCTAAAATAAAGGGCAACTCAACTACTTCTGTCACCGCTTTCTATTTTCTTTTTTCCTCTCTGATCCTCTACCTAAGCTGATGATCATGGTCTCTATCACCTAGAAAGAGAGCCTTTATTTTGTCTCCCTTCTTCTCCTTGACCATAGCTCATGAAGATTCTCCTATTTGCAACTTCCATTTCTTCTGAGGAGGCTCCTTGGTGTCTTGAGAGCTAGGAAGCTCTGTCAAGTCCATTATTACATTTTCCTCTCCTTGTTGAGCAATAGGAGATCCTTGTTCCATAGCATGAGGGTTGTAGATTTGGTAACCTCCATGACTATCTTCATAATCAGATTCTGAATGCTTCTCTTTTTCTCTATCCTTATCATCAATTTCATCTTCAATAGAGTTGACCAATGTTTGGTAATTATCCATCATCATATCCAATCTCTACAAATAAGGTACAGTAGGATAGAATCCTCCAAAGAGAATCCCCTTGGCTTTCAATTGCTTCTCAAATCTCATCAATTCATTAAATTGGTAAGTTCTTCTTTCTATCACATCCTCTTCAATAATATTCCTGATAAGATCTTCTTTAGGATACTCCTCATGTCTCTTGTTTATAGGAATGGTAGGGGTGTATTACTTTCTATCCATTACTATGAAACCCTCTGTATCAACATATCTGGGTGCTGGAGCATTCATTTTGAATTGGCCCAACCAATCATTTAGCTTGGCAAATGCATTCTTCCCAATTGTGAAGTTGCATACATAAAAGTGTCTGGGGGTAAATGTACCCTTTCTAAGGGAGGCTAGATGCTCTTTATTAGTTAACATTAGTTGCCAAATAATCTCCAGCAAAGCAACCCTTGGTGGAACAAAAAATGGTAATATATGGGGTGGTTGGGGGCATCAATAAACTCTTATTATGGTGTATGTCCTTTCATAGTAAAAGTCTCCCTAGTTGTATCCTTTAGGTCATTTGTCAACAAATTGAGAAGGTCTTAGCAATTGTAGAGACTTTACTAGCAGCCTACAAAGATCTAACCCTATTTTGAGTATGATAGGACTCACCATCCAATTTTGAAAACCACAAAAATCACACTTAGGGAAAGTAGGGCTCCAAGATCCTATCCAAAACTATACTCAATTGGGTTGACCCTTCCACATCATCTGAGGATGTAAGCTATCTAGATTCATAATGTTGTAATTGTAGAATAGAATGAGGTGCATTAAAAATGAGTAATGCAAAAACTTAGGGGAATCTTCCATATTTCTTATTGACTCCAATCCTTTGTGCATTTTATCAATGGCATACCCAATGTAGTCATAGCCTTTGTTGGTATGCATGTGTTGTGAGTCCAATACCATCATCAAAAGGTCAGATGTAATCCTATCTACCCCACCATCTACTCTAGGTACTCTACACAAACCATATGTAATATACTTTACATAAAAATCCAAATCTTTGTAGAAGGGGTTGATCCAGCCACTGGTGCAATGTGATTCATGTTGCCTTGGTGAACATGGCTTTGAATCTCCTTGGCTACAAGGATGGATTCTTGAGTATACCTATCAGTCAGGGCTTGTAGGTCAATTTTTGTGGCCATGGGGATATTGATACCAAAAGCCCTCATGAAATAATTCCTATCTAATGTAACTAGGGCTGAGGCATCATGCTTTCTTATTGTTCTAGACAGGGGGTCATAACAACTTGCCAATGCAATTAATAGATCAACATCTAAGAAAACATCTGGGACTATTAAATTGGCTAATCCTTATGTCCAAGGGTTTGACACAAGAATTGGACTCTTAGCATTTTTATAGAAATATCTAAACAAATGCAATCCAAAATTTTTAGGCATCCTGGCATCTCTTAAATAGCTCAAATTGTCAATGAAACATTAGTCACTAACCTTTTTATTTTGTGATGATCCTGGTAGCAAGGTGAGAAATTCATCCGAGTAACTTTCTTTTGCCTTCTCCTCGGAACCCCTGCTAGTAGAAGCCCCACTGGTCGATGATTGACTCATTCTGACTGCAACTATGAATTCTTCTGAAAACTCTGAAGCTATAAATCCTTTGACTGCAGTAAGCTCAAAAACTCTTGTACTTCATCTTTAGCTCTCCAGAATACTTGGTAATTTGGAAATGATTGACAATTAGTTATATTTATGTTGGAGAATTGAATGCAATTTCCCATTTCAAGATTTCAAAGTCTGTAAATCACGTCACCTCCAACATTACTTGGCATGCCCTAAACTTTAATTCACTAGCCATGGGATAAGACAATGACAGGTAATCAAATTCAATTTCTTGCGACCTAGCGACTATCACGTCAATCACAATCACTGAAATATTTGGCACTTTTTCATATTATTCAGAGATCAAGTGACTAAAGGGAAATCTTTAATCATTATATTATGAAATAACTCCCAGAGACCTCGTGACTATAGTTAGAAGTCACAGTTGTTGAATGTTTTAGCCTTTGATAATTCTATCTCACGATCTGGTGACTGTATAAAACTGTATTTTCCATTCTGAGATCTTGCGACTATAGTCTTTCATAAGTTATATTTCCTTATTTTCTTATTATGAGACTTAGCGATGAAAGAGTAGGTCTCATGATCACCAGAACTTGTTGACTTTTCAAACTTCTTATGGAGATTGCCCGACTTTACCCATCTCAAGACCTAGCGACTACAAGAGAAGTCTCTTTATCGTTGGATACTTGTTCAGTCTCTTATTTCTTCATGTGATTACATGAAAGCCACAAGATCTTAATCTGATAGTAGTCGCTGAGTCTCGGTACCTTTTGGATGACATCACTTTTATCTAGCGATTGAGAGACAAGCATTAGATCTAAACTTATAAAGAATAACATCAACCGTAGTCGTGTAATCTTTGTATTTTCATTCTGACTTTGACTTCCTCTAGAGATTTGGAGACTAAGCATATTTGAAAATTTGGCAACTATAGTTTATCTCGTATTTACTGAGAAACTGTTAACCCTTTATTTTATTCTGCAACCAATTGAGAGTAAACATGTCATCATATCTGGCAAACAAATTCATACCTTTTTTAACCTTTTAATTCTTGGCTGACACTTAACCTTTAGTCATCTTGAGATTGCATGACTAAGGTTATCTTCCAGTCATTAGAAGATTCTCTTAACCCAAGTTTACTTTAGAGACTGGGTGACAAAGCACTTCTCACAGTCGCTGCAAGATTTCTTAACTCGTGGTTTAATCCTGAGATAATGCGACCACCGTCTGATCTCAAACATATCAATGGATCTGACCTATTTTTTGAAAACCTTTTCCTTAACCCATGTTCTTCTAGCAATCACATGACTGAAGACATCTCACAATCACTTAATATTTCTCTTTACCCTAGTAACACTCAGAGACTACCTGAAACCCTTTATTTGCCAAGTCACCAGATTCTTTTTTTAACCTCGATCGAACTGTGAGATATAACCTTGACCATTGATTCTTCCTTCATCTTGTGGTTATCGTCGATTCACTGAGTTTACTATGGCTTAATCATTTCATTGTGAGATTAGGAGATGACCGTGTTGCTGGATAACTGAGTGTTTAGAACATAATCGTCAAGAATCTGAGAACACATGACTATCATAATCGCTGGGTCGCTAGATAATTTTCTTAACTACCAGAGGATTGGGAGATTATGAGAGTGAAAAGAAACATAACCGCCATCCTTTATTGAGAGACTCAGTGACCAACCAGTGAGTCTCCTTATCGCTAAAACTTTGGTTACTTCATTATTCCATAAAGATATTACCTAACTGTATGTCCTTTGCATATAGAGATTTAGCGACTATAGTTTAACTCCAAAATATTTACCAGTAGTGGTTGTTAGATCTCACAAAGATCACTTGGAGACTTGGTGATTGTAAACATTCACTGAGTCTCATGTTAAAAGGGAATATTCTCTAGACCTATAGATATTATGTGACAAAGCACATTTTTTGAATCACCAAACTAAAAAGAATATGTTGAATGTGTTCTAAGACTAGATGACTAAGTGGTAATATAAAGCACACATGCTTAAAGAATCACTTAAGTTATTTGGAAAAGTAATAGAAAATTAGAACCCAGTCAAGACTTTGTAGGGTTTTCTAGATTTTCACAAGCATTTTAACCTAGCACCTAGGGTTTTCAACATTAGGAACACAAATTTGGCATTTTGGACATGAAACTTTAAGGAGAAAAACACAAAGACCTGGAAAACTACCAAAGAAACAAGGAAAGAATGCATTCTTGAAAATTTTGAAAATATTACCAATAGTGGCTCTCTCTAAGGATGCTTAAACACCAATTTATAGCAAGAAGCCAGAATCTCTCGATTGTAGACCAATCAAAACTTAACCTAATGTAGGAAAACAACACACAACTTGAAAATAAACACACCTATGCACTAAGAAACTATTGTGCATGGAAAAGAAGTTATTTTAATTGAAGAAAAACTTCAAGAATTGTCCATGCACTAGAAATTCCTATTCTTCACCATCCATATTTTTTAGGAAATAAGAGTCTTTCCCATGAGTCTGGTGGATAATATAAGGACCTAGCCATAGTGATTCGAATTTCTTGTGCTTGCCCTTATCCTCACTTCTTTCATTCCATTGTAAGACCAAATATTCAGGCTGAAATTTCCTAATAATTGTCCTTTTATCAAATAGGTATTTCATCTTTTGCTTCAATCTGATGTTCTCCTTTTGACCTTCTCTTCTTGTCTCATTCAATTCAACAAACTAGAGCACTCTATCTTCCAGAGGATCAAACATTTCCAGATCTTCTTCTTGTATAAATTTGTAAATAGGTAGTAAATTATTTATAGGTAACCTTGATCTTATACCATACACCATCTCAAAAGGAGATTTTCCTATGGCCCTTTTTTTTGTGATTCTATCTGCCCATAAGGCCAATTTAAGCTTAGAGTGCCAAGTTCTCTTGTTCTTTTCCAAGGTCTTCTTCAGGATCTACAGAATACTCTTATTGCTTGATTATGCATGCCCATTAGCTTGTGGATGATATGGGGAAGAATATGACATTACTATGCCCATTTCTATATATAAATCCTTGAATTCTTATGATCTTAAACTCATTGCATTGTCCATCACTATCTTGACAGGAACACCAAATTTTGTAATAATATTATCCATCAAAAAATCAATGACCACTATACTTGTATCTTTCTTTGTTGGGATCACTTCAATCCACTTGGTAAAATAATCAGTAGCTACAATTATCCAACTATGACCTCCACTAGATTTCTCAATAAAATCTCCAATGAAATCAATACCCCACATAGCAAAAGGAGCCTCTGCCACTACAGGATTCAACATCAACGCTCCTGAGAATTTCAAATTGTTAGAGAACCTCTGGTATTGTTCACATTTTCTAACAAATGTATGGGTATCTTTGAACAACACAGGCTAGTAATACCCAGCCCTCAATATTTTATGGGTAATTGCCCTAGCTAAATGGTGTCCTCAACACATTCCAGAATGCATTTCTTTTAAGATCTTCTTAGATTGTCCTTTTTCTAAACATAGCAACAGGATACCATCATTGTCCTTCCAATAAAAACCACATTGCAGTAATACATATCTCTAGGCTTGCAATTTTAAACTCCTTTGGTTATCATTGAGGCCCCTTGGGAAAATAGCATCTTTGAGAAAAAATACTATATTTGTGTACCAAGGCTGCATTTCAATTCTAGTGACATTTCTTCCAATGATATTAACATTTTTTACCTTAATCAAGTCCATATTCTCTTCAGTCATTAACTTTTCTAGCCCTAGTCCTTTGACAAGTTTAGTGATGTGAAGTTCTAAATCAAACTCCTAGATTCTATTAATCCATTTGCATCTCTTGCCTGTAACCTCATTCTGTGTTAGAATATCTTTGATTGCGGCATGAGGAACATATGCATTCACTTTAGCACATACTAAATATGGTCTAAATGCTTTAATAGCCTTTACCAGAGCATAAGCTTGTTTATCCATCAACTCATAGTTTATTTTTGCTGATTGTAAAGACTTACTGAAAAAAGAAATTGGATGTGCAAATCCCTCATCATCCTTCTGCAACGGGACTACAAAATTAGTGTGAAAGGATGCAAAAGAGAAAAGAGAAAAGGGCTTGGAGTAATCAGGAGATATCATAATAGGAGCTTCTTGAATTGATTTCTTTATTTTCTCAAAAGCTTCTTGTGCCTCCTGATCCCAAGTGAAATTTACACCCTTCTTTAGTAACTTGACAATGGGTTTAACTAATTCAGCAAAATTTTCAATAAACCTTCTGACAAAGTTTATTTGTCCAAGGAAAGACTAGACACCCTTGAGATTTTTAGGAGCCGAGACCTTTTTAATAGCTTCTACTCTTTCAGGATCAATCCTCACTCCTTCTTTAGACACTATATGGCTTAATAGATTTCCCTCAGTAATAGCAAAATGGCATTTTTTAGGATTTGGGGAAATACCATATTCTAAAGCCTTAATCAGGACCTTTTCTAAGTGATTACAATGATCCTCAGCCCTTTTAGAATATGCAATCAAATCATCTTGGTACACAACCATGAGGACATCAATAAGCTCTTTAAAAGCTACATCCATTTCCCTCTGAAAGGTTGCTCCAACATTTTTTAGACCAAATGGCATCATGACATACACATATGTCTCCCAAGGGGTAGTAAATGTTGTCTTGAACTACTCTGATTCTTTGACAAGGACCTGGTTATACCCTGAGAACCCATCCATCATGGACAACAAATCACAACTTGCTACCTTATGAAGCATGGCTTCCATATTAGGTAGTCCATAATTATCCTTGAGTGAAGCAACATTTAAATTTCTAAAATCAACACATAACCTTATGTCACCACTCTTTTTCCTGACTGGTACTAGATTTGAGACCCAGGATGAATGTCTTATGGGCTCAATTATGCTTGCATCTCTTAACTTGGTTAACTCAGTTTGCATCTTGGTAGCCAACATTGGATTAATATACCTTTTCTTCTGCCTAAAAGGTTTAGTATCTCCCTTTAAAGGAATCTCATGTTGAAACAAATCTTCCCTATATGCCTTGAGGTCATCATATAACCATGCAAAAACATGCTTATATTTTTTGAGAAACCTAATTAAATTATTTCTCACCTCCCTACTGAGAAGTCTCCCAATGTAGACAATTTGAGGGGAAGTCTCTGACCCTAAGTTTATTTCCTCTAAGTCTCCAACTTTGGCATTCAAATTTTGAGACATATGACTATAATTTATTTTGAACATCCCCTCCAACTCAACTAAACCCTTGGGGATATGGTTTGAAGGTAACTGAACAATCTCATTTCCTATGACACAGTTCTTCCCATTTAACACTTCTTGGTAATCATCAAAATCAATATGCTAACCATCATATTGATCCAAACCCTAGATAAACCTTAAGATGTCACTATCATCTTCAAAAACTTGCCAATTATAGATATTATCAAGGACAGCAGCTCTACTTTTCACTTCCAATTTTGATACTCTAGTAAGGGTTACATCATTTCTTTTTAATGCAACATTTGCAAGGAAGTCTGCCATAATATTTTTTGATCTTTCTACCCATAAAATTTTGAAAGCATAAAAAAACTCAATTCTATCCCAAACAGCATATTTGTACAACTTGAGTCTGTCATCCTTAGTAACATATTGTCCTCTAATTTGAGCAATAATTAATTGGGAATCTCCATAAACTTTTAAACATTTTATACCATGTTTTATTTCAATATCTAATCCCAATATTAAAGCTTCGTACTCAGTAGTATTATTTGTGCATTGGAAGGTTAACAAAAAGGATTATTTAAAAGTAATACCTGATGGGGATATCAGTAAAACACCATCTCCTGAGCCTTCTTTAAAGAATCCACCATCAAAATATAATTGCCATAATCCATCTTGTTGTAAAAGAAATTCATCAACAATTGGGTCAATATTTTTAATTGAGGCATCACTTCCTCAATCATGAAGTTATTCACATCAATATCTATAAAATAATTCAGATACTCAAGGGCTACCATCTCAATCATAACTAATGAACGAGGTTCTCTGTACAACTTTACCTCAGTACCATTCATAGGAATTGTAGCATAAGACAAATCTAATTGCAACTTTCCTCCTACTATTGCCACCCACTGTCTAGATAGTATCATACCATAATGGGGCTTAGTATCAACTAAAACAACATCCATTTTATAAGTGGCCCCAGGAAATGCAGCAATTTTCACCTCTATTCCAACTAAAGTCCCTACTACAGGAACTGCCCTATTGTCCATGGCATAACATCTGCCATTAGAAGTGTCAACTTGAAGTCCTAATTCTTTCATTTCATGGTAGGGCATCATGGTTGCCATAGCACCTGAGTCTATCATACATTTTTTTAGCAATAAATTATTCACAATCAGAGTGACATAAAAAGGATCAATAGAGGAAGGTTCTTGAGTTAAAATACTCCCAACACAAAAGTTGGAAACTCCTTTGGTTACCTCAAGTTCTATCAGTGATACTCTCTTTTCTATCATAATAGGCATGTCTTCTTGCTCATTAATCAAAGCCAAAGCTGCTGATTTATGCTCCTTTATTTTCAACATTTCTAATAAAGGGATTGATACTTTCATCTGAGATAGAGCATGTCTCATGTCAAAAGTTGGGGCTTCAGTAGACAAATCTGACAAATTTATTTTCCCACTGGCCCTCTTATTTCTTTGTTCTATGGTATTTTCCTCACTCTTCTTAGCATTTTGAACTATAATAGTTTGTTTCTTGTTGTTGTTATCTTTGCTTGTAGAAACCACTGGTTTAGGAGAAACCTTATTCTAAGGGTCATGTTTAATAAAGACTGACCTAGGAACTCCTTGATCTACATCAAGTTTTCTATTTCTCAAGTTGTATGAGGACCTAGCCTGAGAAATAGCTGCTACAGTTAGATTCTTGATTTCTTCTTTACTAGGCTTTCTCTAATGATTATCTTCCATCTCTAGTCTATTCATATCAGTTTTACCAATCTAAGCATCAGAATCTTCATGATCAGAATGGGAAAATACTTGTTGCTCGTAAGCTGGGAGAATTCTCCTCTTATAGTCAACATCTTCTACTACCTCTTCATCATCTGAGGAGGCATAGTCATCCACCCTCTGAGTGGTGAACATATTTACTATAGGCTTTTCAGAGCCTTCATGGTCTCCTGCAAGTGAATCTTCTAGCTCATCCCCTAGAGCCTGAGCAACAGCACATTGAAAAGGTGAATGAGGCATGTTGCAGGAGACACACCATGGAACATTTTTGACATTATGGGTAGTATTCTTTCTCAAAGGATTAGGTGTTTCCCTGCCCTTTTGTGGCTCATGGTTGTCAAAAATAGGCTTTCCATCCTTCCAATTTGTATTGTATGGCTAGTCACGTAGTCTAGGGGATCTTTCCTGCCTTTGATAAGGTGATCTATTATCTTGGAAACTTTTCCCACCTTTATCAAATCTAGTTGACAAATCTTTGACAGCACTGGCCAATTTCTCAACCTTGTCATCTTCCTTGGCAAATTTCACAGAGTGAGGCCTAGTCTCTTTCCATAATCCTCCTTCATCTCTTTTGTACATTTGACCAGATCCTTTTCTATTACTTTCAATATTTATTGCTAACTTGAAAGCATCCCTTAAAGTACATGGACTTTTATCTCTTAAGAGGTAAGACATCTTTCCTTCTACAACATTAAAGTAAGTGGTCAAAAAAAATTCATCATCTAACCTTAGAACTTGGAAAATTTTGTACATGGCCTTTTGGAACCTTCCATTAAACTCTGACATACTTTCATTTGCATGCTTTTTGATATTATTGAATTCATTTAGCATGTAACTAGAGTTAACATGTTCAGCATATTGTTCCTTAAAACTCTTTATAAATTCATCCCATGAGGTAATACTATTTTCAGGTAAACCTCTGTACCAATCCCTAGCATCCTCTATTAAAGACTGAACAAAAAGTTTCATAACAACATCTTCATTTTCAATCTCATAATCATTTATTTTATCAGTAAAAGACTTGAGGTTCTCTTCACATGTGATAACATTATTTTCAATCAACTTAGGGATTTTTTCTCTTACCTCTGTTGGAATGACATTTGGTTGGCTAGGAATACCATCAAAGAAAAGTGGCATGTATCTCTCCAGATGAACTGGCCTCCTTTTAAAATTTTGTGAAGCTTGGGCCCCACCTCCTCCAATATTTTGTTGTACAACATTTCCACCAAGATTACCAATTACAAGGGTGGTATGACTTGTATTTTGTAGTGGTCCTTGGATCACTTGATTTGAGACTAAGGTTTGGGTGTTAGGAAAAGGACCAACAGACTGACTATTCGGTATTTTCCCACTGACAACATGGATTGAAATACTACCATTTGTATTCATATTAGTATGAAGGAAAGTTATTTTCATCTTCATCTCATCTACAACAACCTCTAATTCTAGCTTTTCTAGCTAAATGGCCAAATCATCCTTGGCTTTTCTAGCCTTTTCTAGATCCAAGTTAGCTTTAGATATTCTAGCAGGAGTAGCATCATTGTTTTTGGAATCATTTATGCTAATCCCAATTACCTTATTCTTTCCTTTATTAGATGGACCCATCCCTTTATTTTTAAGATCCTCATTTCTTTTAATCTCCAATTGTCTCAATACATGGCCCTCACCCTCAAACTCATTCTTCTCAAGATTTGGCTTATTCTTACTCACTTGTTGTCTCAAGACTTGGGCATCCTCAAATAATTCACTATTTACACTAGAGGCCTTCTATTTCAAATAGTTTGCTTGGATCTCATTGTTCTTTGTCTTTCTAAGGAGCTCTTGCTTTACCATGAGTAATTAATAGATATCTTTTTCCCGCTCCTTTTTCCTTTTAGTGATTTCCAAGAATTATTCTTGGTCCTTTCTTCTTAAAGAAATTACATCTTCCCTCAGTTTTTCAGAATCATAAGATTTAGTGTCAGTAGCAGAAGCATATTTTTTTTTCTCTAGATGTTATTGTGCAGGGAAGAAACCAATATCTATAAATTCATCCTCCTGGGGAGAACTTACAGACTCGGGGTCTATTCTTCTAAGGAATTCAAGATTTGTGGAAAAAGACAGAATCTCATTTTGGGTGGGAATTGGAATGTATTCTTGAGATGGTCTAGGAGAATTACTATTAACTGCCTCTCTTCTGGACCATTAATTTCTACTAGGAGTATATATTTCATCAACCATCTTGCTTTCCAGATGATCCCTATAATAAGATCTAGTATTCTTGGGTCTACTCATGTCGCTTGGGACAGGATAATCTCAAAATCTTACAAAACATTTACCAGCAACTAGTAACACAGAGCTTAGAGTCGCCACCCACAATTTGTGGGAATATTTTGATAAACTGGTCTTCAAATACAGCAATAAAACTATCAGCAAAGTGATCACCAAGATTATTACAGAAATATTTTTAATCCACAGCAGAGTTGCTAATTTTGTTAGTACTCAAAATTGCAGATGATCAAAACTCAATTAGAAAAATTTGATTTGTAACTCCAGCAGTCCCAATAGATACATCAAAAACAATCAATACTAAGGTATTAAGGATTTTCAATCCTTCTTCTCTTTGTGCCTAAAGATTCAAGTAGGTATTACCTCTCAAGATTAAATTCTTCAAATATCACAATTATAACTTGTACGCTTGATACAGATCTAATCATATAACTCATACAATTTAAAGTAAATCATTTTAGTTTGATTGATGGTGAAAACAACTATAAAATAAGCATAGACCAGTGCCTAATCCTAGGGCATCAGAGTCAATGAATGAACATCTATAGAAAATCTCTCAAATCAAACACACCCAAACCCCAGATAAGATGCCTTGAAAATTACCCTCTTATGCATAAATCATATCATCTAATTCATGTATGAACATAGAAGTCTCAGAGACCTCACTCAAGATTTATCCCTCCCTTGAAAGGAACTCAAATTTCAACCCCACTATCTACCTTGTAGAAAGATATGCCTAAAATGCCTTGCAAATTTAAACATATAGAGAAATGAAAACCATACATGAAGACAATAATAAATATACATGGAAATTTAGTATATTTTATTGATAAACTTCCAGTGTCAATACATTCAAAGAAAATGGATTCCTGAGAATCAAAAGACTAAATCTATCAAATCCTATGACTACCACCCTTTGGTGTGAGATAGAAACCACTA
This sequence comes from Chamaecyparis obtusa, assembly GCA_027943335.1. Taxonomy (NCBI): domain Eukaryota; kingdom Viridiplantae; phylum Streptophyta; class Pinopsida; order Cupressales; family Cupressaceae; genus Chamaecyparis; species Chamaecyparis obtusa. The sequence goes on from BSBK01007700.1 coordinate 747,498, forward strand.
TATAGAGAGAGACCACCTTGGGATCATTAAGAAAAGGATGCAACAAGCTACAAGTGGCTCTGATAGTGACTTTGCACTAGAATACAAAACTTTTAAAGCATATAATAGAAAAAGGGGAAAATGGCACAAATCTTTTTTCTTCTTGGAGTTGAACTTCCATCTTGAGTTGCACCTTTGTCTGTAGGTATTCAGATGCAACTGTTGAAGTCTATTGTGTGAATAATGACTGACTAACCAGCTAACTTATATCATCCCCTGTATGATCAGTTTCTCTTCCTGTGCTCATAGATCAGGTGCACTGTTGGAACTCATTCATCATCCAAGTCATCCGGGTCATATGTTGTAGGCTTACTTATTTTGGGCCTTGTCATGTTGTCCCATGTAGTAACCTCATCCTCTATTGGCCATGGGAATTGTTGAATGCTCTGTAATTGCTTCTTTTTTCTTTCCCATCTTGCATTAGCAATTTTATTTAAATCTATGATGAACTTGCTAATGTCTATTTCTGCCCTAATAGCCTCATCCAAAACTATGTTAAAATGATCTAGATCAACATCATTTTTATCTTTAAGAAAGACCTCTTTCTCAGGAAGTAAGAGATCAAAATCTGACCTCCATGTATCCAAGTTCTTTATTTATCCCTCCTCTATTCTGATTTCAGGAATAAACCTATTGAAATCAGGTCCAAGCATTCCCATCCTTGCTTCTACCTGATTGGCCTTGCCCTTGAAGAAAGAAGAGACAACACCAATCTTTGCAATTTTAGTTCCCACTTGTAATACTATATCTGGGATGTCATCCCTTAGAGACTGTATTGCTGCTAGTCTCTCAAAAAATGACTCCCTTGTGGACCAAGTTGTATGATAGGTACTCAAAATAGAGACAAAATTGTTTACTTCACTTTGTAAACTAGGCAATTTATTATATGCAGTGTAAACTGCCTTTTCCTTATCCTTCAAAACTTCTATCCTATGCTGCAAGATTTTTAACAAAGACTGCACTATACTCTCAGTCTTTTCCTCATTCATCCTCTCTTCTATAGCAGAAACTTCTTCCTTATTTATACCTTGAACCTCTGGTAGTGCCTACTATGGTGGTGTAGGGGCTACTCTGGGCATGTTGAAAATTTGTAACTGCAAGTCCTCTACACACTTTTCTAGTTCTTTTTCCTTCATTATCAAAATCTCTCTATCTTTTACCAACGCATTGTAATCATTAAATAGCCTTTGATGCCTCTCTAATAATTGTTTGGTTTTATCTTCATTCAATCTAGAAAAATGAGTCAATACCTATGATATCTCAAGGTCTCCAGTATTGTGAATTGACCATATCATCTTATCATCATCCATCTTCTCTTGGATGTTCAACAAAGAAGGCTTCTGATTTTTTGGGTAAGAGCTCCACATAGCCAATGCCTTATTTTTAGGGTTGTACCCAAACCCTCTTATCAAATGCCCTACTTTGGTTTTTGAAGTTAGATTTATATTCTCTTGTTTCCTAATCTGGTCAATAATGAAAGCTGAAGTCAAATCCCACCCAAGTACAACCAGTATATTGTTGGCTTTTACCAATTGCCTAGCTTCTTCTCGGGTAATTGTTTTTTATTTTGGATCATAATCCTTTAGAATCTGTATGGCCTCATCTGGTATCTAGCCATCTTCCTTGATTTTTACATTAGAGGCCACCTATTTTTTCTTGTGCCATAAAAGGAAGTCCTTGAATTCATTTGACTTAATAAAATTGTCATCCTTCAAGAAGGCATCCTGCTCCTACATCCTCTCATCGTTACCTAAAATCAAGGGTAACTCAACTATTTCTGTCACCACTTTCTATTTTCTTTTTTCCTCTCTGATCCTTTGCCTAAGCTAATGATCATGGTCTCTATCACCTAGAAAGAGAGCCTTTATTTTGTCTCCCTTCTTCTCCTTGACCCTAGCTCATGAAGATTCTCCTATTTGCAACTTTTGTTTCTTCTGAGGAGGCTCACTGGTGTCTTGAGAGCTAGGAAGCTCTTTCAAGTCCATTATTACATTTTCCTCTCCATGTTGAGTAGCAGGAGATCCTTGTTCCATAGTAGGAGGGTTGAAGAGTTGGTAACCTCCATCACTATCTTCATAATCAAATTCTTAATGCTTATCTTTTTCTCTATCCTTATCATCAATTTGGTCTTCAATAGATTTGACCAATGTTTGGTAATTATCCATCATCATATCCAATCTCTGCAAATAAGGTACAATAGGATAGAAGCCTCCAAAGGGAATCCCCTTGGCTTTCAATTGCTTCTCAAATCTCATCAATTCATTGAATTGGTAAGTTCTTCTTTCTATCACATCCTCTTCAATAATATTCCTGATAAGATCTTTTTCAGGATACTCCTCATGTCTCTTGTTTATAGGAATGGTAGGGGTGTAGTATTTTCTAGCCATTACTATGAAACCCTCTATATCAACATATCTAGGTGCTGTTGTTACTAAAATTTTCCTGCCCCATACAAATTTGGCCACTGGTTGGGAGGTCCAATATTCTGCAAATCCTATTGCACCTCAAAATTTCATGGGTTTTCTTCTTGTTCTCCTGGTCTCTGCAAACCTCTTGCCCTTTGGTTTGTAGGTTTAAATTCAAAATCTAGCCGTTGGACCCTTAAACGCTAAAAAAAAAAAAAAAAACCCTAAGCCTGTTATGTTTCATTGTTACCTTTTCAGCCACCTAAGTGATTTATATTTCCACATGCTCATTAATTTTCTAACCGGTCGCGGAATCTCTTATTCCTGGCGGCTTAGTCCTTAACACCCAGCAATCTAGCAAGCGGTCAAGGTTTTCTTGGTGGTCTCAGCTTAGTGGTTACAGTAAGGAATCTAGATCTATGGCTAGCGCATGATCGCATAGGCCAGGAATATTCCTTGCGATCATGCGATGGTCGTCAATCTTCACTGTCTGTAGGGATGTCAGTAGAATGAAGATCTATGGTTGTCGCTTGATCGCAAGGGATCTTTCGAGGCCATGCGATCATGCAACAACTATCTGATGAAGATCTCAATGGGTCATGAGTCCATGTTTCCAGGAGGCACTGGCGTGCTTGCTTTTGATTGAGCAGGTATTACAGTTGGCATTTGTTAATGGGGCCTATCTTTCCTAATGGTTAAGTTGTGGCATGATCTCGCAGTTGTTGTTATACCACTTGGATAAAATGCATGATCTTTAAGCATCACGGTATAATGACAACCATCTGATGAAGATCTCAGCGGGTCATGGGTCCAATGTGCCAGTCATGCTAAAGTGTTCACTTTTCATTGGCCAAAAGCTGGTGATGTGGCATTTGACTTTTCAAAGGGGCTTGCGACTGTTTCAAGAATGATCTTGGCCGTTCATCTACCGAGAAATGATAATATCAACAGCCACATTTTAAAATTAGACCCACTAATTGTTATTTTCAAATTTAAATATCTTTCAAGGTTTTCTTGCTGGTTCATTGCGGTTGGTCGATGGTGTGGCACAGGTAGCTCAGAATTGATAGTTCCAGGACAGTTGCAGTCAAGGGAATGTTGAGAAAGATCTAGTGGCCGTCTCCTATGATTTCTCAAGGTACCATGTTGATATTCTCATGCCAAAGAAATAATTAAGAGGTTGGTGCCACCTATGGCCTCCTGTACTTCAAATTGCAAACATTCATGATAGGTCCAATTTGCAGAGGGGTAGATAGATCAAGGCGGCTTGTACGCAGGTAGATGCAGTATAGAGATGGACACACAAAATGATATCTGATCAGTTGAGATATTTCCATGACATTTATGATCAGAGTTGACAGAATTAGGGTTTTTATCATAAAAATATGTAACCCTAATTAGGTTTTGCTCCTGCCTACATGCAAAAGGAGATGTATATATTGTTTTTGGAGCTTTTTAGAGCTCAGAGTTGACAATTGTAAAAAGGAGTTTCTTTCTCAGAATTTATCTATGGCATTCTTTCTACCCTCTGATTTCTATAGTTTGTAAATTTCATTGATGGTTCAGATATTTTAAGGTACTTTGTGACATTTTTCATGTCCCTATGCTTTCTTGTCTAAGCTATCTCTCATTGAATTGAAGTATATGTGTGTTTTCAGTGATATCTTAGGGTTCTTGATCCCTCTTTCTTTCTACAATTAATGTGTATGCTTGTGAATGATCTGCTTTAAATTCTCTTGTGGGTATACTTCCACCCCTGACAATCTATCTCATTCTTATACCCAATTGAAGAGGTGAATGTTTGCTTGCAGGTTATAGTTTGTGTCTAAGTTCTTGAGAGTGCTTTTGCCTTGTGAAATTCTCTCTTTCCCTGCATAGCATCTCTCTATTGTAGACCCTTCTATGAAATATTGATGCAAGCCTATTCAGTGAGTTGTGATCTCCTAGACTTAAGATTGTGTGCTGAGTTCATTCTTTATACTGCAATTCATACCATATTTTCGGTGTATCACCTAGAAGGTAATTTTCTTTCAATTTTTTCCCTTTCATACATTCCTTCTATCCCTTTTCCCTTCAAATAATTTACTTTCTTGTCAAAGAAGCAAATTAAGGTGATTATCCAAGAGGAACCAGCCTAGAACCTGGAGGTCTCATCTCAGTCAGCATAGGTCCCACACCTAGAGATGATTCCCATGTTATACTAGGTTATCAAGACCAAGAGAGCTTGAAACAAGGGTGCAAACTTAGTGTATAATAGCTGTAGCATTCATTTTGAATTGGCCCAACCAATCATTTAGTTTGGCAAATGCATTCTTCCCAATTGTGAAGTTGCATACATAAAAGTGTATAGGGGTAAATGTACCCTTTCTGAGGGAGTATAGATGCTCTTTATCAGTTAACATTAGTTGCCAAATAATCTCCAGCAAAGCAACCCTTGGTGGAATAAAGAATGGTAATATATGGGGTGGTTGGCGACATCCATAAACTCTTATTATGGTGTATGTCCTTTCATAGTAAAATTCTCCCCAATTGTGTCATTTAGGCCATTTGTCAACAAATTGACAAGGTCTTAGCAATTGTAGAGCCTTTACTGGCAGCCTACAAAGATCTAACCCTAGTTCAAGTATGATAGGCCACACCATCCAATTTTGAAAAGCACAGAAATCACAATTAGGGAAAGTAGGGCTCCAAGCTCCTATCCAAAATTGTACTAGATTGGGTTGATCCTTCCACATCATTTGAGGATGTAAGTTATCTAGATTCATAATGTTGTAATTGTAGAATAGAATGAGGTGCATTAACAATGAGTAATGCAAAAACTTAGGGGAATCTTCCCTGTTTCTTATTGCCTCCAATCCCTTGTGCATTTTATCAATGGCATACCCAATGTAGTCATAGCCTTTTTTGGTATGCATGTGTTGTGAGTCCAATACCATCATCAAGTAGTCACATGTAATCCTATCTGCCCTACCATATACTCCAAGTACTCTACACAAACCATATGCAATATACTTTACATAAAAATCCAAATCTTTGTAGAGGTAAGGGGTTGATCCAGCCACTGGTGCAATGTGATTCATGTTGCCTCAGTGAACATGGATTTGAATCTCCTTGGCTACAAGGACGGATTCCCGAGTATACCTATTGGTCATGGCTTCTAGGTCAATTTTTGTGGCCATGGGGATATTGATACTAAAATCCCTCATGAAAGATCTCCTGTCTAATGTAACTAGGGCTGAGCCATCATGCTTTCTTATCATTCTAGAGAGGGGTTCATAACAACTTGCCAATGCAATTAACATATCAACATCCAAGAAAACATCTGGGACTATTAACTTGGCTAATCCTTATGTCCAACGGTTTGACACAAGAACTGGACTCTCAGCATTTTTATAGAAATATCTAAACAAATGCATTCCATAATTTTAAGGTGTACTAGCATCTCTTAAATAGCTCAAATTGTCAATGAAACATTCATCACTAACCTTTTTATTTTGTGATGATCCTGGTAGCAAGGTGAGAAATTCATCCGAGTAACTTTCTTTTGCCTTCTCCTTGGAACCCCTACTGGTAGAAGCCCCACTGGTTGATGGTTGACTCATTCTGACTACAACTGTGAATTCTTCTGAAAACTTTGAAGTTGTAAATCATCTAACTAGAGAAAGCTCAAAAACTCTCATACTTCAACTTTAGCTCTCTGGAATACTTGGTAATTTGGCAATGATTGACAGTCAGTTATATTTATGTTGGAGAATTGAACGCAATTTTCTCGTTTGAGATTTCAAATTCTATAAATCACGTCACCTCCACCATTACTTGGCATGCCCAAAAATTTAATTCACTAGCCATGGGATAAGACAATGATAGGTAATCAAATTCAATTTCTTGCAACCTAGCGACTATCACGTCAATCACAATCGCTGAAAGATTTGGTACTTTTTCATATTATTTAGAGATCAAGTGACTAAAGGTAAATCTTTAATTGTTATATTATGAAATAACTCCTAGAGACCTGGCGACTATAGTTAGAAATCACAGTTGTTGAATGTTTTAGCCTTTGATAATTCTATCCTGCGATCTGGCAACTGTATAAAATTGTATTTTCCATTCTAAGATCTGGCGACTATAGTATTTCATAAGTAATATTTCCTTATTTTCTTATTATGAGACTTAGCGACTATAAAGCGGGTTTCATGATTGCCAGAACTTGTTGACTTTTCAAACTTCTTATGGAGATTGCCTGACTTTACCCATCTCGAGACCTAGCGACTACAAGAGAAGTCTCTTTATCATTGGATATTTGTTCAATCTCTTATTTCTTCATGCGATTACATGACAACCATAAGATCTTAATCTGACATTAGTCACTAAGTCTTGGTACCTTTTGGATGACATCACTTTTATCTAGCGATTGAGAGACAACCGTTAGATCTAAACTTATAAAGAACAACATCAACGGTAGTCATGTAATCTCTATATTTTCATTCTGACTTTGACTTCCTCTAGAGATCTGGAGACTGAGTATATTTAGAGATTTGGCAACTATAGTTTATCTTGTATTTACTGAGAAACTATTAACCCTTTATTTTATTATGCAGCTAATTGAGAGTAAACACATCATCATATCAAGCAAACAAATTCATACCTTTTTTGACCTTTTAATTCTTGATTGAAACTTAACCTTTAGTCATCTTGAGATTGCATGACTAAGATTATCTTCCAGTCAACTGATGATTCTCTTAACCTAACTTTACTTCAGAGACTGGGTTTAATCCTGAGAGAATGCGACCACCATCCAATCTCAAACATATCAACGAATCTAACCTATTTTTTGAAAACCTTTTCCTTAACCCATGTTCTTCTAGAAATCACATGATTGAAGACATCTCACAGTCACTTAATATTTCTCTTTACCCTGGTAACACTTGGAGACTACCTGAAACCCTGTATTCGCCAAGTCGCCAGATACTTTTCTTGACCTCAGTCGAACTGTGAGATATAACATTAACCGTTGATTCTTCCTTCATCTTGTGGTTATCATTGATTCGATGAGTTTACTACGGCTTAACCATTTCATTGTGAGATTAGGAGATGACCATGTTGCTGGATCACTGAGTGTTTAGAACATAACCACTAGGAATCTGAGAACACATGACTATCATAATCGCTAGGTCACTGATAATTTTCTTAACTACCAGAGGATTGGGAGATTACGAGAGTGAAAAGAAACATAACCTCCATCCTTTATTGAGAGACTCAGTGACCAACCAGTGAGTCTCCTTATCGCTGAAACTTTGGTTAGTTCATTATTCCATAAAGAGATTACCCGACTATATGTCTTTTGCATATAGAGATTTAGCAACTTTAGTTCAACTCTAAAATATTTACCAATAGCAGTCGCTAGATCTCACAAAGATCACTTGGAGACTTGGCAACTATAAACATCCACTGAATCTCATGATAAAAGGGAATATTCTCTAGACCTATAGAGATCATGCAACAAAGCACATTTTCTGAATCGTCAAACTAAAAAGAATATGTTGAATGCATTCTGAGACCAGGCGACTAAGCAGTAATATAAAGCGCACATGCTTAAAGGATCACTTAAATTATTTGGAAAAGTAATGGAAAATTAGAACCCATTCAAGATTTTGTAGGTTTTTTTGGATTTTCACAAGTATTTTAACCTAGCACCTAGGGTTTTCAACATTAGAAACACAAATTTGGCATTTTGGACATGAAACTTGCAAGAGAAAAACACAGAGACCTGGAAAACTACCAAAGAAATAAGGAAAGAATACATTCTTGAAAATTATGAAAATATTACCAGTAATATCCTAATCCTATTTTCTCCTTTCTATCTTGCCATGTCATTTATATAGGTTCAATGAGTCCTTCATTCTTCATGCCCAAAGGTCCTTTGCCTTTGTACCCCATCTTTTGATTGATTTGGAAGCCTTTCCCATATTGATGTGTGGGAATGTTGATATTTTGGATATGTTTGACATGGGCACTTGTTTCTTCATCCTTGTAAAGCCAATTTCGGATCTCATTATCATCCTCATCCATGGATGATGAAGTGCTAGTCCTCACAAAATGATCATTGTATTTATGGGGTATTTTAGGTGGTCTCCCATAGGACTTAGGTGATAAGGGCAAGTCCATCATGGATAGGGAGTATTTACCTACTCCTTTTTGCTTGATCTTGCATTTCTCATCAAAATTCTTCATCATTTGGTCCATTTTCTAATAGTGGGCCTCCTTGGTGTATACTTGGACAGCTTTAGTTAGATCTTCTTTTGGTTTTTCAATAATATTATCCTCACTAACCTTCTCTTTTCCTTTAGTCGATGTAGCTAGGTTAGTGGGTTTTGGTACATCTTCAACAATAACTTCATTTTCTATCTTTTCTTTTTCCTTCAATAATGGGATGTCTTTAGAACTTTTCCCTTGCTCCATTTGATTAGGTATAGATCCCTCTGCATTGTGTGGAACTAGAGAGTCATTAATAGGCTTGATGTTGTTACAATATTGGAAGGGGTTTGAGGCCCCACTTACCATTATTTCCTACCCTAGATAAGGAAACTTTAAACATTGGTGGTAAGTAGAAGGAACGACCTATATTTCATGGATACATGGCCTTCCTAACAAGATATTGTAGGTCAACTTTAAATCTAACACTTGGAAAATTGTTTCCTTTTGCATAGGACCAACTCTTATGGGAAGTATTGTGACTCCTTCTGGTGTTCATTCTTCGTTATCATAATCTTTGATCGTTATTTTTTTCTTTGAATCAATAGCTTCCTCAAAAAATCCTAAATCTTTGACCAAGTTTAGGGTACATATGTTTAAACCAGCTCCCCCATCAATAAGCACTCTTTTCACTCGATGTTTGTGAATAAGAACCTCTATGTGTAAAGGTAGATTCTGCAGATGGTTCAATGACATGTCATATTATTTTGGAAATGATAAGCAATGAGGAGCAATGAGATTTCCCACCATATTTTGGAACTTGTCTGCATCTAGGTTTAGTGGGACATTAGTTTCCACTAAGTCTTTTTCTAAAATTTCCTTATGTGTAGGTGATAACTTGAGCAGCTCTAAGATTGAGATTTGTGCGGGAGTCCTTTGCAATTGATCAACCAAGTTATATTTCTTTTATGATGAAGGTATGTTTTGGTTGGGTAGAACAATTATTGGAACATTGTCGGGTAGAGTGATTTTGGAAGCTTTCTCCCGAGTGACAATGTTAGATGATGCTTCTCTTGATTTCTCTTTTATCATGATAACATTTATGGTATTATTTTCTTCACTTATGGCATTGATTATGCTATCATATGTGTGAGCAAATTTCACCTTCTCATTACCTTTTTTTTTTATTTTGGTTATTATTAGATGATTCACCATTTTCATGGTTTAGAAATGGGTTCTTGAAGGCCATATGATCCTCATTGTTTTGAGGCCCTTCAATTTTGATGGTTCCATCATCTATTAGGTCTTGCACTAAGTGTTTTAACCTCATGCATTCATTGGTTTTATGACCCCTAATTCAATGATACTCGCATTGGTGAGAATCATTCCACCAATTAGGTTTAACTTGAGGTTCATAATCTCTTAAATCAGGTAATGTAATGATCTTGTTAGCAACCAAGGTCCTTAATGTGTTCTCCAAGGTTCACCTAGATAGGTGAATTTTCTTTTGTTATAAGTGGAGAAAAAGGGTTTGGGCTTATTCCCATTAGCATTATTATAAGGATTATTATTAGCATTGTTGTTCGGATTGTTGGAATTTTTGTTGGAATTATTTGAGTTGTTGGAATTAAATGGAGCCTTGTTCGATTGATTACCATTATATGAAGAATTGGCTCCACTTGATAAGTTGAAAGGGGTGGCCTTCAAATTGTTGGCCTCTACAACTCCATCGTTCACAAGATTTTTATTCTTATTTTTCAACAATAACTTAGGCTTATCATTTTGATTATTGGTTCCCCTATTATTAGTATAATTAGATTTATAATGATTTTTGTTGTTATTGGTATTGGTTTTAGACTTATTATCTTTGAATAATTTTATTTCTCCTCATTTTACCAATACATCTTCAATTTTAATCCCATTTTTTAATAAGCTTTTCAAAGGTTGGGGGACATTGAAGTTAGAGGCAATAATTCATCTCCATGGTCAAATTGTTTGTGAATATTTCCATCTTCTCCTTTTTGGGGATAATTCATAGATATCACCCAAATATGGTCCTTCACCTTTGTAGGACTTCTAAGAAGGATTCACCATCTTTCTATTTGGTATCACACAATTTGAGCATCATGATTTCATGCTCAATATTATAAGAGTAGTGGGTTACAAATTTGGAGGCTAATTCCTCAAAATAATTAATTCCTTGATGCAGAGGCCCTAGGTGGACTTTCAATCATTCATTTTATGAGGGACTCCACAAGTGTTTCTACAACACCAATCAAGCATCTTAATGAGGATCCTTCTCATTGATCCTATCTACCCAAATGTTATCAGAGTGAAAATTATGCTTTGTGCCACTAGAGGCTCTAAATCTTATCAACATCACCATTTTCCCTCCATATAATTAGTTTTTTCAACCAAGCAACTATCTCTTACTAAGTGCTCACTAGCCCAATCATCAAAATATGCTTCCTTGTTGTCTCTGGACAGACCCGCACACAAATAGGTATAAATTTTTAAAAAGATAAAAACTTCTTGATCTCTCTAGTGAGAATGGGCTTAATTAGGTTCTCACAAACATATTTCAATCTGAGAAAGATCCAATGGTTGGTTGAAAAGATATGATTCAATCACTCAGACTGTCATTTCCTAGAAAATTATTTCTTCAATCAACAAATCTCATCAATTTGAGATCAAACACTGCCATCCCTTGCATGTACTGCAATAAACACATAAAGGAAACATATTTATAACACAAATATATCCTTCTTCATATCCCATAACACCCTTGGAACTGTGGAATCATACCCAATCACCTTTGCATTAAAACAAATGATTGTTGCTTACCCTGCTGGCTATACAAGAATAGTCACTTAAAACAGGGATCAAAGCACTTTTTAAACTCAATAAAAACCATTAAAAACTCAAAGATAATGAATAAAATTCATTTTCCTAATCCATTCCTATCATTATTTAAAATTAAAGAAGAGTTATCAGGCCCAAAACGTAGACTGTGTCTACACAGGCAGTGTGAAGGAACTTACAACGAATTTACATTTTTATTGATCAAAAAGTATAATACATTGTTTCCATTGATCTTGGATCAAATATTAACCTTTCCTTTAACTCTCCTCCTCCTCCCTCTCTAAAAAACATGCTCAAACCCATCTAATAACCTACACACCAACCGGTTAACTACTTGTAACTGTTCTTTAACCGGTAACAGTCAAGTAATGACTGATTAAAAACTTTAGTTTATATTTTCAATTTGACAACAAAGTTGTCAATTTGAAAACTTCTTATCATTTATCTTTTATATTACTTCTCCAATGTATTTTTAGGCTCCTTGCTTTATTCTAAAGCCTAAAGTCCTTCCAAACCCTTACATAGCCTCAAAAGGCCTTAGTTTGCCAATATGGGCAAATTACACATTTTTGCACCTTGAGTGCTTTTACATCATTTGTAAGGCTCTATTGTCTAGTTTACAATTATTATGGACCTTTATAGGTCATTTTTAAAATCACATTTAACTTAGACTCAATTCATCCTTCCCTAGTGACCCCTAGATACCCTTATCCCTTCTTAATGCGATTGAAGGCTTACAAGTTTGATCTTTGAACAAAATGATCAAATGATTACAAAATATATTTAAAGGACCATTACATGGTCTTATTACATCCAATGACCCAGCATGGTCATGTTGATCTCTTTTTTCCCCCTAGGATCTATGAGTGACCCTATTATCTTCATAAGTCTTCATCCTTGGTCCTGGTGCTCCTGTACCATTCCTAGTGGGAGTTTAGAGAACCATTCCATGGTGGAACCTCCCAAAATCCTAGGAAAAAGTCTCATTAGATACATAGTGTTATGCATGAACTCAATACTTAAGGCACAAAATTCATGAAGATGATCCTATGGGTTTGTTTTACCCATATACTTATCATATTTAGGAAAGATGGTATTGAATGGAAAAGGTGCCATGGTTAAGCTTTTATCAAAAGGAAATGGGCACAAGGCTTCAATATTAAAAGTCTTAGGTTCAGCTGCCTTTTTCATTAAGTCAATTTTTTCTTGGAATGTTTTTAATTGCTTAGTCATAGAACTCATTAGGTCCTCTTCTTCTTGAGTCTTCTTTAGTTGGTCTATATCATAGTCATGGGGGAGCTTTACTCCCGCATGAGCTAGGTTTAAGAAAAATCTCTCTCTATCAGTTTATCCATGAATTCTAGGAATTCCATCTCTTGGGCTGCTCTCTCAACTTTTTCTTCAAGATTTTCCTTAGGAGGTGGATTGGCATTGGCATTATTAGTGTTATCATTGTTTCCTCCATGTTGATGATCATAAAATGCAGAATTTTGATCCATATTGTTAAGTCTTTCTTTAAAAAGGTTTGGGAGACTATCCCCTTGATTATGATCTTTAAAAATACTTTGGTATTCAAATTTAGGAACTCCTCTAGCTATGCAAGTGCTATCTCCTTGTAAAGACCCTTTGAACTTATGGGAGCATGTGGAAACCGACATCCAACAAGATTTGCTTTGGAATTGTTCTTTTGATTTGACAATTGTTGTTTTTAAATGAAGAGATTAAAAAGATAAGATTGATCTTTGTATGGATATCTCTCACTTGTCTTATGTTTTTTCCAAGCACACAATCACACATACACTTGTCTCTTTTTAACCCTTAATACAAAATGTTTAATTTTGAAAGAACGTTATCACAGGTTTTGTATGAAAAGGCACTTCAAGAAATCTACCTAGCTCAAGATTGGTTCATAAACATGGCTTTATTAGGTAGTCTTTGCTAAGTTAACAAGGTTTTAATCAATGTTTTGTTCAAAATGGATCTTAAACTTTCATCCTCCAAGTATATTAAGAGGCTTCCCACCACTGATATATTAGAATTTTGCGCAGTCTGTGAGGACTACTCGAGGAAGTTCAAAAATTTAGTATCCTTTTGTCACACACCCCATTAAGGATGTATGTATTTCATTGTATAGTGGGTTGGATTCTCACAGAAAAAGCAAGTGTATCCCACTTTGGGTTGTCCCTCTCACCGGCCCTTGTAAGGCAAATCTCAAGAGGCGACCCAACTAAAGATCTAGCATGTTCATAGAAAGCAAGGAAATGAAGTTAAGAAATAGTTTTTGGGAATTTGATTCACCAAAACATGAAGAGCATATCCCTAACTTTTTCTTAATTTCCCAAACACAATAAACAATGTCCAATTACCAACCCACTAACTAGAGAGAATTGAGTATTGCTACTCTTTTCTACAAATAAGGGGTCTTTCGATTTTATGTGCTTGATTTCCTCAACCTTTCTTCTTAATTAAAAAGTTTAACACTTTTGGCATTCTGATTCACTAAAAGAAGTGAAGAGCATAGGCCTAATGCTAAACTTTCCAAACAAAGATAGGCTATTTTTAATTACTAGATTTTTGAAAGCACCAAAGCCACAATTTAAGCATGAAATTGACAAAGTTTTAATGCTTACCTTTTCTTTGTAGCTAGCAAAGGCCAAGCACATTTTTGAGTTATTTTCATCCTTTTAATACTTACCTTAGCAATCATTCCTTTCCAATGTATTTTTCCGCTAACAAGTTAGTCAACAAAGCCAGCCAAAGTGAAGGAAACAAAAATAAACTTGAAAAACCAAAGACAAAACTGAATTTTAAGCCTTATTTGCAAATTTTAAGAAAAACTTGATTTAAGATGAAAATATCCAATTTAATGAAATGAATTTAGTCTTGTATGCTTCTACAACTTTGATGTAATGCTCATGTACCTGATTTTCTTATTGTGAGTCCTCAAGGACTAGCTTGATATGAGCAATGTCCTCCTTTTTAATCTTCCTTGCTAGCCTTGCCTTCTTGATTAAATCTACTCTCTAGCTTTTTTTCCTTTTCTATGATCAGTCATCCTACAGAGTCATAAAATTCATTTTTTGACAGTCAGAATATCAAACTTTGCAATTTATATAAAAGCACTACAGAAATGATTAAAAGTGTTATTTAACTATTTAAAAGCGTTGTGGATCAACTCAAAAGCACTATTTAAACTTTTAAAAGTGCAGAAACAGATAGTAAAAGTGCTAAATGATCATGCAAAGGCTTCAAAAAGTATGTAAAGGCATTGTAGAAATGTGTAGAAGTGCTCAGTAGTCAGGGAATAAGCACTACTAGAATGTAAGAAAGAAGTCAGAAGGATTTAAATGCATTGTTTGACTATGCAAAGGGACACAAATTTGTTGTAGAAGTGCCGAAACAGTGCTCAAAAGTGTTGTTTAACTAATCAAAAGTGCCTTTTGAAGTCTCAAAAGTGTTGTTTTCTACAAAACCTGAGAGTTAAACATGCAAAAAAATTGACAAAATTGAAGATTACAAGATTTTTGAAAAGTGAAGCCTACTGCCCCAAGGTGGGTGCCATTTTGTATACTAGAAATAGTATCTTCATAGAATTAGTATTGAACAATAAATGAAATAGAAACTAAATAAACCACACTATAGCATCTATTTAGCAAATGAATGAACAATTAAGCATCATATGGTTCTCTATCTAAGGATGTTAATGTGAAGCTCTTAACAAGCCTCCATTAATGACAGTCCTAGAATGAGAAATGATTATGATAAAGAAAATGCTAACAATTAATTCAAATTGAAATGCTAAATTGCTCCTAAATTTCCTTTCTAGCTATAATTCTTAAGAGGTTAGATTCAATTCTCAGATTTGTGGTTATGAATTATGATTGATTTTAGCCTTTCTTTTATAGATTTAGGCAAGGAGAGGGGGTGTAGTTGTGTTGATCATGATTAAGATTGAGTTGAGTCTTTGGTTCCACCCTTTGAAGACAATTTAAATATTGTGTCCTCAAAGCTTGGGACAAGTAGACAACATGAGTGGACAAGATGCTCTCTCAATTTGAGTGATTGAGATTGAATTTGGCTTGATCCATGTGAGTTCATTTCCTTAAATCCTATTGGTTGAGGCATTTTCCTCCCATTTTGTGTTGAGAGAAATTAGGAAATAATCAATTGATTTTAATTCATTTATTTAGCCATGTGCACCCATTGAATGGGTTGATTTTATTTAATTCAAACTATGCAATTAATTTAATTAATTGCACATTGATTTGATTTAACTTGATTAAGATGCTCTTGATTTTGATTTATCTCGAATTAAAGCTTGATTTTAATTTTGATTGGCTAAATACTTGATTTGATTCAATTGCCTTGATTTTGCCTTGATTTGCCTTGATTTTCCCATAAATTGATCTTGTCCATTTTTCAGTGATTACAAATGCCCCTCTTTGAGTTGACGTGCAAAGCGTGTCGATTCAAAGAATCTCTTGATTCAGCTTGATGAAAGTCCTGATTTAACTGATAAAGTTTTTGATTTTGTCGATGGTCGATCTTAATGCTTTCGATGGTCAATCTTGATATTTGATGTAAGATGTAGATATTGATGATATCTGATATAATTATGATTGATTTGATATTCTTGATGATCGATTTGATGTTAAATTACTGATGTGATACCTAATTTAATCTGATTCAATGCTTGATGCCCCTCTTGATTGATTAGCAAAAAATTTCCTGATAAAAGATTATGCTAATACAATGAACCTAATGTAAATGATGGTACATTACTTATGCAACTTAATGTCATGTGTTTAAATGAACCTAACTAATGAAAGTGAACTAATTAAATGCACTTTGTTTTTTGTTTTTTATATCCAACAAACCTTATCACATATAAGTTTTTGTTTTTGATGATCCTTTGACTTTTGATTTGGCTACACCCCCTTTCTATTTGTACATTTTCTCTCTTGCAATTATAAACTAAGAAAGACAAAATATATTAAGTGTATTTAATCTAAGATGTATGCAACTAACTATCATTATTCAAAAATTTGGAGCTTATAATCATCATTGAGCATTTTTGGAATCCCATTTTAGTACAACCATCACTAGTTCAACCATGATGATATGAATACTTTGTGCACCTCTTTCTCTTTTCTTTCCCATCTCTTTTCAGTACGACTATCACTGATTGAAATCAATCATGAGAGTGTGAATACCGATTTTGTTAGATTCTATGTTGCAAGTGGATTTTGGTATTATGGTATTCAAGATCAAAATAGCCAAGGTATCCTTTTGCGTAAACAAACAAAGTCTCAGTTTTATCCTATATACAATTCCTCGATGATTCTTTGATGATCAAATCCTTAGATAAATAATACATGATTTAAAACTTTGATCTTAAGACAGTCATTCGAGTGGGACCGATAGAGAAAGATGTCCTATGTCAAGTTCTTGACTTACCACTCACATACAACATTCTTCTTGGAAGACCATGGATACATTCAATGCAAGTTGTGCCTTCTACTTACCATCAATGCCTAAAATTTCCTCATAATGGAGTGGAGGTGACTATTCTAGAAGATACTACATATTCTTGCAGTAATCTCAAACAATCAAAAACCATGGTTCCTCATAACAAGGAAAGCTCTAGTAAGGTAGAAATATCCAAGGAAATGGTTTTGAAAAACTTTGCTAAAAAGATCAACATTCAAGAAACAAGTATGGGTGAATACAAGATAGATCCCGCAATATATTTAACTGATCTTCCCATATCTCCTCGAACACAAGGAAGACCTTCATTAACATTTACACCATCCAATGGTAGTGCTCTAACTATACATGAAGGAACTAGAATGGTCAAAGAAAAAATATCACTTGAAGAAGAAAATGAAGAAAAAAAAATTTTACAGTGGCTCTATAAAGAAAATGAAGAGGATGGAAATGTCAAACATGTTGAGATAGCTCCAAATAAATATGGAAAATGGTATGATATCATGAAATAGATGGGATACAAAGGAAAATGACCCTTGGGAAAAAACAAATGAGGACTTGTGGAACCTCTACATATGGATTTCATAAATCCTAAAGACAAGATTGGATTAGGCTTCAGGGAGGCAAGATTTCATCCTACAGCATAAAGTGGTCTTGTATTTGATAGATCGGGAGACTCAGATGATGAAGAAGAATTAGAAGGACAATCTATTTCCTCTAAAAGGTTTTTACTCTTGCAAAGTGACCCACTATCAGAAATTGGTACCAATCTTGAACAAGAACTCGGAGAAGAACAAGCAGATGAATCCAAAGGAGAACAAGAACAAGGGCTTCCTATTTTTGACACACCTCATTTTGATGAGGAACTAGGGGTGATAAATGAACAAGAACCATTGCAAGAAGAAGAGAACCGTGCTAATGAAGAAGATGAAATACCCATGACTATTGCCCACTTCTTGGGGATTTAAGATGACAGTCAAGTAGACACACATGAATATGAATGGGATATCCTTTCTGATGCTACCATGGATATAGAGATAGATGTGATACACAAATTTTCTTCTAGAGTCTTGATTGAATAAGGAGAGAGTTCTAATGCTAGACCACTAGAGTTAAATTTGCATAACACTAACATGAACTCTAATAATAACAAACATGAATCTAATAATCCTAACATCTATTGAGAAACAAACTTAATAGAAGACATCTTGCAAGTTAATAATATTGGTAATAACGTAGTGCTATCTCTTGAACCTACTGAATCTTTGTCCCTAAAATACCTTGAGTTGATAGACTGGAATGAGCCTACAACCATGAGCCTATTATCTTTTGACAATGACTATTCTATAGCCTAATATCTAAATGCTTGTGAATCCTTCCTTTCTTCCACCAGTGTAAAGAGTGAAACCATCACTAAGGAGGATATCAAGTTTCTTAGTCTCAAAATGAAAAACAAAAAGAACAGGAGATCTGATGGTCAAAACCACTTAGTGGCAGTATTAGATCCTAAAAGAGAAAAATAAAAAGACATATCTGATGGTGAAAACCTCCTAGAGGCTCCAAAAGATGGGATTCTTGATATCCTCCCAGATCACTTTCAGGAAAGATCATCGGTTCTGATTGAACCTACACAACCCATTGACTTGGGAATAACAGAAGCTCCTCAGCTAGTCCACATTGCTCAGTCATTAACAAAAGAGGAAAAGATCCAATTCACCAATTTCTTCAAAGAAAAGAAGATCAATTTTTCTTGGTCTTATTTAGATATGCCTGGATTGGACATAGACTGATCATGCATCACTTATCTATTTCACCTGATATAAAACTAGTAAAGAAAAAACTCAGGAAGATGAATCCACATGTCGCATTACTAGTAAAAGAAAAATTGGAAAAACTATTGAAGGCTGGATTCATTAGAGCTATTGATTATGCGGAATGGATCTCAAACATAGTTCTTGTTTCTAAGGCAGACAAATCCATCAAAATTTGCACAAACTTTAGGGATCTTAACAAGGCTTTTCCAAAGGATGACTTTCCACTTCCCAACATAGATATTATTGTGGATATGACAATAGGCTATGAAATGTATTCACTAATGAATGGATTTTTGAGATATAATCAAATCAAAATTGCTCTTGAAGATCAAGAAAAGACCGCATTCACATGTGCATGGGGAATATATTGTTGGAATGTGATGCCATTCGGTCTTTAAAATGTAGGTGCAACTTATCAAAGAGAAATGACCACTATATTTCATGACATTATGCATAAGAACATGGAGGACTACGTAGATGACACATTGGCTAAGTCAAAGATAAGGACTACACATATAGAAGATCTAAGGAAAATCTTTGATGGGATGGAATAATTTCAATTGAGACTTAATCCTAAGAAGTGCACATTTGGCGTGTCATCTAGAAAGTTACTAGGATTCATAGTCTCAGAAAAAGGAATCAAGGTGGATCCATCAAAATTGAAAGCTATTCTTGAAATGCAACCACCTAGAAACATTAGTCAAATGAGGATGCTACAAGGCAAGCTACAATCCATAAGAAGATTCATATCTCAATTGGAAAATGAACAAGCTTTCACAAAGTTGATGCATAAGGGAACTACATTTACTTGGGATGAGAAATGTGAAGGAAATTTCTCCCAAGTCAAGAAATATTTGATGAATCCTTCAATCCTAATGGCACCAGTTTATGGAAAGCCTCTATTTCTCTATATACCAGCTACCGATACATCATTAGGAGTATTTCTCACGCAAGAAGATGAGACTAAGAAGGAAAGATCTATATACTATATCAGTATAACTTTAGTCACATATGAGTTGAACTATTCAATGATTAAGAAAGCATGCTTAGTAGTTGTGTTCGCATCCCAAAAACTTAGGCACTACATGTTGGTACACAAGGTGAAATTAATGGCTAAGATTGATCCACTCAAATACCTATTGAACAAAGAAATGGTGATAGGAAGACTAGCAAAGTGGGTCTTGATTCTAAGTGAATTTGACATTGAATATGTGGACAGACAAGCCATTAAAGGACAAGTGATTGTTGATCAACTTGCAAAAACACCATTAACAGATGACAAGCCATTACTTGTGGAATTTCCAAATGAATATATCATGCACTTAATAGAACATCCTTGGAAAATGTATTTTGATGGTTCCTTCACATAACAAGGATCAGGAGTTGCATGCTTATTCATTACACCACATGGATACAAGATTCCAAAAGATTATAAAATGAATTTTCCACACACTAACAACATAGCAGAGTTTGAAGTGAATGGGCTCAAACTTGCAATAGAATAGAAAATTGTTGAGTTACATATCTATGGAGATTCACAACTCATTATCAATCAGGTGAATGTTGACTATCAGAAAAAATATGATAAGCTCATGCCTTACAAAAGAATGGTGGATGACTTGAAGAAATACTTTGTCTTCATCACATTTCAAAAAATTCCAAGATCAGAAAATAGAGCAATTGATGTGATGGCTACTTTAGCAACCATGTTACAACTGGAGGAACATCAATTTCTCTATGATTTCCTGGTGGAAGAACTCCCATTTCTTGCTTATGACTCACTTGAATCCTAAATTGTTTGTGTCCTTGAAACCCCAAGTGTTGTCCCGATATGCCCATATCTATTCTTATCTAAAGCACCAAACAATCCCTGAAGGCTATTTGAAAAATGAAAAAGATCCCTCATAAGAGCAGTGTCATGTTATATAATCATCACTAATGACTTATTTAGACGTAGTCTAGATGGTACGCTTCTTAGGTGTTTAGAACATGAAGATTCTAATCATGCATTAAAGGAATTTCCTGAAGGTGTGTTTGGATCACACTCAAATGGTTTTTCATTAGCCAGGAAACTTTTAAGGGTTGGATACTATTGGCCCACGATGGAAAAAGATTCTATTCATTTTTTAAAAACATGCAAGAAATACCAGATCCATGGTAACCTAATACGTGCTCCATCTAGGGAGCTAATTCCTTTCATAACACATTGTCCATTTCAGCAATGGGCCTTTGATTTAGTTGGTCAAATTTACCCTAATTCATCAAGTGGACACAAATACATCATTACTACAATTGAGTATTTCACAAAATGAGTGGAAGTTGTCCCACTGTCCAATGCAACTGGAAAACAAGTTTCCATGTTTATCCTGAATTACATCCTCTGTCATTATGGCATACCCTCGTCGATTGTGACTGACAATGGAGGTCAATTCAAAAAAAAATACATAAATGAGTTGTGTCTTCAATTCAAAATCACTCAGCATTGTTCCTCAACCTATTACCCTCAAGGTAACGGATAGGCTGAAGAATCAAACAAAACTATTTTGAAAATATTGCATAAGAGAGTCAACAAATTAGGAAGGGACTGGCATTTGTAAATCAATCTAGCATTATGGGCTTACAGAACTAGTGTCAAAACACCAATTGGTGTAACTCTTTTTGCACTATTTTATGGATCAAAGGTAATATTACTAGTTGAGGTAGAGATTCCATCACTGATGGTATCATTGAAATATCTAGTCACTGATGAGGACTATAGAATTTCTAAATTGTAAGAGCTTGAATTGCTAGATGAGCGCAAGAAATAGGCGTTTAATCACCTTAAAACCTATCAAAAGAGAATGTCAAGAGGATACAACAAGAAAGTAAAACCGAGAAGTTTTCAAATAGGGGATCTAGTCCTAAGAGAAAATCATAAGAATCAACAGAATTGAGAGCAAAAGGGAAAATTTGAACCCAACTAGTTGGGTCCCTTTTTCATTACAGCAGCATTTGGATCAGGAGTTTATCAGTTGGCTATGCCTGAAGGAGATGTTTTACTAGATCCAATCAACACCCTACATCTGAAAAGGTTTTATGCCTGATATTCTTGAGGAGGCTCATGTACAGTGAAAAGAGTTCCTGAAAAAAGTTCAAAAACAACAAATATGGATCTTGAAAAAAAATCAAAAACAATAGAAAAAGCCCTAAAAAAATGACCATCTCGATGAAAACCTAGCAAATAGGCACCTTGGTGGGTCCAAAAAAATTCAAAAAAAAAGTACAAAAAAATTGGAAATTGAGAGAAAGTGTCCTGTTGAAAACCTGGTAAACAAGTGCCATGATAGAAAAAATAGAAAAATTTGGCCAAGTGGTGAAAACCTGGTAAACAGGTACTACTTGTAATCAATTCTCTATCTATCAAGACAATGCTTGCGTATTTGGCCTATGTAAATATCAGTTTGTACATATCTTCTAGTCACTTTCATGACGCACCAAATTCTGAAGTGAACTATCAAAGAAATGTGTCTTCCTAAATTTGGAATCTATCCACATTAAGGTCTTAGGTAAATTGTTTCTGTAGGGGGCATTGATTAAAATTGTATATGGTGATAGGATATTGAGTCCATAATTGAAAATAAACAATGAACAATGGTATTTTTCAATACCACCCTAGTCCGCAATAGACAATAAACTATGAAAACAACGATATTTTTAAATACCAGCCAAATAGTATTTCTCAATACTTGGATCTAAATGTGTTTCTCTACACAACGTCATGATGAAAAGAGTGTTTCTAAACACTAAATAGGTAAAACACTTATGGATGAAAGAAAAATTTGTGATTGATAATAGTTCCTATGCGTGTGTTTGCAAGATTAATCAAAAGTGTTTTTAAACACTATAATCACAATTGCTTATTTTTTAAGCAATTACAATGATCATTTAAAAGGATAACGAACTTTTCTTATTATCAATTTTTTATTGTTATGTTTCCTTGAGTGACTCGATGATGTCTACGAACTAGAGAAACAAGGACTGGGGGTATAATGTTTTCTTTGTCTTCTATTTGTGGTAATGAATCCAATGATCTAAGGCGATCATGGGGAATGGGTGTCTACTATAAGTTCCTCCATCACGATTGGAACACCATGTATACCTTGACCTGTTTCCTATGAAAGATTTGGTGAGGTTAGATTTATTTCCTTGTCTACTTTAAACTAAGGTAAAAAAACTACTTCCTATTAAGGTACATAGTAAATCGGACATATGCCCAAGTATATGAATACAAAATAGAAGGTCATTGCGGGTATATATTTACACATTATGCACCAGAAAAGGAAAGGTTTATATCAAACTAGAAGTAACTGATAGGACATTCTAGCTATGTGCTTTAATGTTTAGGTTATCTTTCAACATGATGAATAAAAAGGAAGTATTCATATTTTCAGGATTACTAAATATATCGGTGAAAATTGTACTTTCCTAATGAGGTCCCGTTACAAATGCTCTATGATAACAATTAACCCACTTTGAATAAATAGTGACTCTCCTAGGTGTCTTAGTCTAGGTAAATTTCATTTGGTTAATTGCATTAAGGTTCATTTTAGTTGCATATCATATTAATTTGCATTAGGTTCATTTAGATGCATTTCATGTATTTAGTTGCATTGAAGTTCATCTTAAAATTGCATTCATTTTAATGTAGTTGCATTCATTGTAAGTTGCATAAGCATGAATATGTGAATTCAATTATCTAAAACATTGATATGAGCTGAAAAATTATGATAACATTAAAGTGAGATGAAGATTCTCAGAGCATTAATCAATTTCCATGTTCAAATAAGTACATCATGAAATCATAAACAACTGAAACTAAAATGACTGAGTATAAATCACTGATATTCATTTGCATTCATAATCCATTTCATATCATAAAACCATTTGCATAATGCATCCATAATCATCAATCCATAAATAAAAGTGAGATGTCCATACATCGCATCGCAATACATCTCATACATGAAATAAAATTTGCATCCATGCATTCATAAAAGCTTCGAAAAACACAAAAACATAAGCATATATCAGTGAAATATATCATGATGTCATTTTATCACCATCTAATCTAATCATGACCAAGTATGACCATCTCATCAATATCCAAAGCATAAGACAAATATCAAACATCCCACATGTGCAGAAATAAAAAATCATCATATAAAGCAACATCAAATCAAATGAAACATCCATGACAAAATCACCAGAAGCATCAATATATAATCAAGATAGAGTATCAGAAATGTCCATAAATAACAAAGTATCAGAATATCAACATTAGTATATCAGAGCATGAAAGAAACAAGTATCAGAGTATCAGTATCATATGACACTATGTGTCAACAATAAATAGTCCATGGGACATAAGAGACTGTATCGATCAAAAGTAGTACAAATACATGATGTATCCAATAAGGTACAATATATCAGAGATACAAATATATAAAGTACAAAATATCATGCCTCACTAGCCCCCTCGCCCTCTCATGGAGGATCGGGAGGGGGTGCATCTGCTCTGCCAGGTGGAGGTGGAGGAGGAGGTATCGCACCCTCTGACTGATGTGCTATAACAGAAAACAATGGAGCCCTCTGAGCGGCAGGAACAGCGGCACAATATAAAGAAAAATAATATGTGGCCCTCTGACCCTGGTGAGTGGTTGTATGTGCATATCTATCTCACTCTGCCCTCAACTGAGATAACTATGTGTCTCACTCTTCTCTCAGATGAGATAGCTGAGTATCCCACTCTGCTCTAATCCGAGCTAACTATGCATCTCACTCTGATAGTTGTACTCGGAGGGTAGCTACCTCTAAATGCAATGCGGCTCTCTCCCACTCACACTATGATAGCTGATCACCATTAGGAGGATCTCTAGGTGCCTTCTCCTATGCCTATTGTTGTGCCTAATCATCCCCTCCTCCTTCTTCCCTCTATCACTGTGCATGCTCATCCCTATGAAGTAGGGGCCATGTATCTCTTTGAGGAGGGGTAACCCATAGTCTCCTCTACCTCTACTGACTAGCATCTCCTCCTGAGGCCCATCGTCTACTTCTCTCACCTCCCCCACCTCCACCCCTATCATCTCCTCCATCTCCTCTATCTCCACCTCCCCCATGAGCTCCATCTTAGCTTGCATCATCCCTCCCTCTACCACAACATCGGTCTCTACCTCTAGCAACATGGCCTCGGCCACCACTATCATCAGCAGGATCATAGTCTAGTGCATCCTCTATGCGAGGATCGACCTCACCTGGAGCATTAAATTTGGGGTATGGGTGTTGGATGTAATATGCATGATAGCCATCATTAATGCTACCATCAAGTATCTCTAGGTGGTACTCCCAGTCTACATGGGAAATCTATGAAATCTCATGCAGTGCAGTCTCATAGATCAATTTGGACCCCCACTAGGCCTCCTCATCCTTGATATGGGCATAAATGGATGTCTCCTGAGAGAGACCCTATACTCAACCATACTGCCTGGATACCCATTTAATCAAAAAAATCTCCACAATATACCAAGTCCGGCCCACGAGGTACCTACTCTGTAAAAAATAGTGGCATGTTCCTGGTATCTGAGGGCCATCCCTCACAATCTACATAGGGCCTCCAAACAACATATATCATGTCATCAAGAACACGATGCTAGTACTCTAACTTACTCAGATGGGGCTACTATATAAGACCTGAATACATATAGATATATAGAAATTCAGCATCCCAGTGCCTATCAATAATGGGTCGTGTAACAGGGATATACTCCCACGCCCAGACTTGAAGAAGTAAGCTACCCACTATCATAGTCTTCGAGTGCTAATAGACTATCTTGTGGAGCTCTTAGTATAAATGGGCCAAAATGAAGCTTCCCCAAGCAAAATGGCCAAGCGACTGAATCATCTACTCAATAACCCTGGACCAGTCGCACATAAAACTATGCTAACCATGATCAGGCATCATAAGACCACCAATCAATCCAACTAGGTAAATGGGAAGTGGTGTATAGTTGGCCACCATGTGGTCCCAATTCAAATAATGTCTGGCAATAGTTTCATCTCCGAATAACCTCTGAGCATATGCCATCATAGCAGGACTAGATGCCTCATACTCCATGTGAATGCCCATCACCGGAACATGTAGAATCTGCCAGACGTCCTCCGGCATCACTGCCATCTTGCCTGTGGGTAGGTGGAAGGTGTTATGCTCTAAATGCCACATCTCTGCCATTGTTGTCAACAATCCCTGATTCACTCGAATGTCAGGTAAATCAGCAAGGCTCCACAGTCCACACCGTGCGATCACACATTGATCCTTTGCAGAGAGTTGTTGATGCAACTCTAGGACCTGGGTAGGCCGTGGACATCTGAAAGCAATCACCTCAAAATTAGTATGCACAACAAAAAATAGGGGCACTATGTCAACATTAGACAAAGAAAATTGATGAGAAATTGCCTAAGGAATATAGAACAGACAGGAAACTTGGCTAAAAATTTAAAAAACTGAAAATGATCCTGAAATCTTAGAAATGATCCAAGAAATCTAGGATGTGATCCTTTATTGGGGTGTGAGCTAGGAAATATTGTAAGAGATGCAAGAAATCCTACAAGTGATCTAGAATCTGGATGCGACCTTGTTTTAACCAAAAATGATAGAAGGACAAAATGTTATGAATTTGGCTTGAATTTGATCGGATGCAACCCGACGGGGTGCGATCCTAGAAATCACGGATGCAATCTAGAATTTGGTCAAAACAAGGTGTGACACAGGATTCACCAAATGTGATCCCCCATTCGAGATGCGATTGGAAAATAAATTGGCTATAAAATGAGCAAAAAGTATAGAAATTCAAATTTTTCAAATTGACAAGATTCGTTATCGAATACTCACAAGTGTTGCGTAGTGTCGTGGTTGGTCATGTCACCTCACCAGCTCAAAATGATGCTTCTCCGCAAGGAACACCATTATCGCTCAGAGCTTAGTAAAAATCAGAAGGTAAGAAGTGAAAATGAATAGTAAAAATGGACTTTTTGACCTATTTGATTCTCTCGAGGGCCCTAGAGCCTTAAGGAACATTTATTCTAAGACATCACAGAAGCTTGATATTGGGATTGAAATCGAAACAAGTGCTCTATATCACAAAAATGTAGTAAAAACAAAGTTACAAAGAAAAGTCAACTATCCAAATTTAGAAGTCAACTATGGTCAAATTACAGTCAAACTAGGGCAAAATGAGGAGAAAAGGGTACTAAAAATATGGTAAATCAGTTCACAACTAAATTTCATTCAGATTCATGGTCAACAAAGTCAAAGTTTAGTCAAAAGAACTTAATAAAGGTTGAATAGAGCACAATAAATGCACAAAAAGCTTGCCAGAAGCTATAAAAAGTGATTTTCTCATAAGTCCATCAGATGATTATAACAGGATATTACTTAAACATAAGTCAAACTTGGTCAACTCTCTCATTTTCTTGGTCAAACTTGGTCAAATAGTGTTTCTTTAACACTAAAATCAATCCAAATTGATTGCTAACGATTCTTAAATGATATATGCTTGATCCAGATTTATTTCAATCAACGCAATTCTTCCTAAATGCTTGAAAATAATGATTTTATTCGAATTTGTTCCAATTTCAATCCCAAGGGGCATAATCATACTAGAATTTAAATTCTTTGTATCAAATTCTTCAACACCAGGGGCATGACAGTTTCTTCAATCAAGTTGATACTATTAATCTTTACGACATTGATAAATTTCATCACTTCAAATCAAATTGGTTATTTGTCAGCATATTCAATTACAGCAAACCAAATTTAACTAAAATTTATTTTCAGAATCTCTTATCAATTTTCATTCAATCAAGCTTGAAATCAGTATGATCAATTCTCATCCAATCAATTTCAAGATTGATGACTTTTGAATCAAGTAGGATTTCATTCGATCAAGTTCAGAGTTCTCAAATTTAGAGTGGTTCTCTTTACCAATCTCTAAATCTTTCAGAGTGGTTCTCTTTACTACTCTCTAAATCTTTCAGAGTGGTCCTCACTACTCTATAAATCACTTAAGATCAGAGTAGTTATCACTGCTCTCTAAATCTCCTAAATCTGTCAGTTTCGCTGAATCATGCTTTAAATCATATTTTCTTTGAATCCATGTGTTGTTCGCAAAGCAATTCAAAGAAGGGAAAATTTAATCACCTAAAATCAGGCTAATAGAACCTAAGGCCCTATTTGCCCTAATTTGGAATAATACCTTAATTATGTTAATTTAATCTTTGATTATTAACATAATTCTTAAAATTTAATAAAATCAATTTAATCTCAATTCAAGCATTTATCATCAAGGTATCAAGTGAAATCAAGTCAATTACCTCTATGCCCAATTAATTAAATCAATCCCATAAAATACATGGCTAGAGTAATTAATTAAAGGAAATAAATAAATCCCTCTCAAATTAAGAAACACAACAAACACACTTTGAATCATTGAGAGGTAGTCACATGGATCATGGATCAATCTTGAATGCATCCCAACCATTCCTCACAGATGCATCTCAACCATCCAAAACCTCAAAATTCATATAAAAGAAAGTTCTCAAATCTTCAATTGGTCCCAATTCCTTTGATTTTAGTACTAACTCTTTGATTTTGATAGTTAATTCATGCTTTCATGCTTTGATTTCATATGCTCTTAGATAATTAGAAAACATCTCAATTGGGTTAATAGTAAAGAATTCATGATCTAATGGATAATTATGATGCATTTTCTAGTTTTAGCTTCATTCTTGCATAATCAATCTTGAATCTCTCATTTTAGCATTGCATCGTCACTTTTTTGGGTTAGATCTGAGAGCAATATCTAATCCTTTCCATACTTGTGCTAACTAGAGAGCAATAGGATGATTTCAATTGTTTATTGGCTTCATTTTGGTTTAGATATTCCTAACAATTGATGCAATGTCCTATTGAAGTGTTGTGTTGCAGGTCCATAACTCACACACACATAGTGCTAGTTATTTGTGGGGAAAAGGAGGAATATAGAAATATCATTAAATTCTATAGTGGTTGATTAACCCTTCACATAGTGGGGTTTATTATTATGGAAGATAATTATTAAAAAATATAGATTTGTGGATGCACTAATTCAACCCCCACCCCCCCCCCCCCCATCAGTGCATTATAATACTAACATAGAAATCTCAAAATCTTTCTACAAATTCTCTACTCATCTTGTCATTTCCACCAAAAAATATATCATCCACAAATAATTCAACAATCAAAATATTATTATTAGAGTTTTAGGTGACTCTACAACACCCTCAGGATCAAATGCAAGTCCAAGATAACTTCTACAAGAGATTGAAAAGATAATTGTATTAAGATGAAAGAATGATATTATTGATAATGGACATGATTAAAATATACATAATAGGCCTCCTTATATAGGAAAGGTGATGAGAGAAAATGATAAGAAGTTGATAAGTATCACCTATGCAAGGTCTAATCACATGTCCATCAAATGTGGATCATCCTCCATTTTGCAATGAAGTATGTAACATAGGATGAGGATGATAATGTGATATGATCTCTAAAGGTGGATCTCACACCTAAAGTGGAATTTATCCTACACCATGTTCTTAATTGAGGTGAAAAATCCTAGGTTTCTCAATGAAAAAATACTATGCAATGCATTATCCTAAGTAAGATTAAGTAAAGTGTAATTAGGAATATTTAATTATACCAACACTCCCACTTAATTAGAACTTAGGGGAATGCACTTAAACTCACAATACATGATGGGTCCCAGCTACTAGGCTATGTTAGGTACCCATGTACAATATGAAATGAAATACATGAAATGCAATCTTTTAGAAAGTGGAGAAAGAGGGAAAACCTCATGGGGAAAACCCTCTCCCAAAAAGAGAGAAGAAAACACAAGATGCATGGATGTATGGAGTATTCAAGACCCCCCAAGAACTACATACATTATGTATATACAAAGAATTATCCCCCCATAAGAAGGATAGTTGGAGACATGATATCCTCCCATAATGAAGAATCTCGTACAAAAATGGTGTTGCTTGAAGACAAAGTATAGTCTAATTACTACAAACAACATTTCTCTCCTTGGGAAGAAGATATACCAAGTACAAATGTAGGAATGCTTCCCATTCTAGATAGGAACTAGGGAGTAGAATCCAAATGAAGTATGATGATGATCCTATGAACCAATCCATATCCAAATGATAGAAGGAGGAAGGTCTCCAATTATGCATCTCTGAAGACTGAATAGGCCTCTCCAAGCTCAAAGAATCTATCACATCATCAAACTGAACCATGAAATGTGACAAACTTAGTGAATGAGAAGAATTAAGAATGTCAATCTCCAAAGAAGGTGAAGAAGTATCTCCAACTATGATGAAACTATCATCAAAGAGAAGAGAAACCCACTCAAGTATGTCTCCCAAATCATAAATGTAAGACTCCATAAATAATGCACCAATATCTAGCAAATAGGAATCTCAATTAGGAAGACAAATAGATATCTCTTGCA
This sequence comes from Chamaecyparis obtusa, assembly GCA_027943335.1. NCBI lineage: Eukaryota > Viridiplantae > Streptophyta > Pinopsida > Cupressales > Cupressaceae > Chamaecyparis > Chamaecyparis obtusa. Next base: position 777,885 of record BSBK01007700.1, read on the forward strand.
ATGACTCACTAGAATCACCAACAAGATATGATTGTGTGATCTCAACTAGAGAATTAGGAGCTATAGGAGGAGTCACTAGATCATCGTTGCTCTCAATTGCTAAAAATTATTTAATCTCATCTAAGGTATAATCGTCATAGGGAATGTTATTTGCATCATCAAGAGGAATGAGGAAATCTAAAGCAAGATCTTCTGGGAATGGAGGAACATGTGGATCACCAAAAATATCCCAAATGATTGTCCAAATTATGTGTGGATACTAAACACCTCTAAATTATGAGTAGATGTCATAGAAGAGACACAAACTAATGCTACTAATAATCAAATTTATAATATGAGCATTATTTTCTCCCCAAACATATTACTTTCCCTGTGACTTTGGCTCAGGAATGAGTCCATAAAGATGAGGCAAGAGATTAAGCCATGTAAAATGTGTGATGATTCCTTTTGCCCATGACTCATAATTATCCTTAGTCAAAAGTACTACTGCAAGATGTGTTTCATAACCCATGATTACATTAATGATACACTTCTCTCATTACAAATTGAGATCAACAAATTATTACACTCCACAATCAAGTTATAAGACTTAGATCACTATGCAAAAGACCAAGCTAAGGCTTATGCATTACAATTGCAAAAATAAGACAAATTCTATAAGTACAATTTTTTATCATAGTCACTGAAATCTGATACCAAATCTAGAAAATATAGAAAAAATTATTCACTTTCAAAAAAAATTGCACCTGAAAAGGAGTTCATATGAGCACAAATGAGGCCTTGGAAGTTGCAAAAAATGAGATTTGCAATTTTCCAAAAAAAATTAGGAATAGAGATCAGAAACCACCTGCACCATTGTGTAGATCATGAAATTATACCCCAAAAAAAAATTGCTTGAAAAAAGGAGTCCAGATGACTGAGATATCATTTTTTGAAAATTGCCTCTAAAATTATTTTTTCAAAATCATCGTCGTCGCACTTCCAAAATTCAAATGGCTCTAGATTTGGCCTTAGGTATTTGATTTGGATGAAACAAAATTTTATTTAGGGGTTTTTGGACCTTCTTAATATGATGTCAACCTCTGATTTGCACCAGAAACCTCTAATATTAACCTGCAATAGAAAGTCACAAAATACAAAACCCCAAATTTTCTCCAAATAGACTATGAAATGGTGATGTCCAAATACCTTTATTCTACACTCACAATTGAATCAAGCCAAGATTGATACTTTTAAGAAGAGGTCTTCACACCTTGAGAGCTCTGATGCCATGTTTGAGTTTTAGGTGATTCTACGACACCCCCAAGATCAAATGCAAGACCAAGATAACTTCCACAAGAGATTGGAAAGATAATTGCATTAAGATGAAAGAATGATACTATTGATAATGGATTAAAATATACACAATAGGCCTCCTTATATAGGAAAGGCGATAAGATACAATGATAAGAATTTGATAAGCTATCACCTATGCAAGGTGTAATCACATGTCCGCCAAATGTGGATCATCCTCCATTATGAAATGAAGTATGTGCCATAGGACGAGTATGATAGTGTGATATGATCACTAAAGGTGTATCTCACACCTAAAGTAGAATTTATCCTACACCATGTGCTTAATTGAGATGAAAACTCCTAGGTGTCTCAATGACAAACTACTATGAAATTCATTATCCTAAGTAAGATTAAGTAAAGTTTAATTAGGAATATTTAATTACACCAAAAATTATCATTGTCAACTTTTAAATATAAGTTATTATCTACAATAATATTTCCAAATCTAAGTGTCAACAAGTATTTATCCAACCTACCATACTAGTCTCTTGGTGCTTGCTTCAATCCATACAAAGCTTTCTTCAATTGATAAACTATATTACTCTGATATGTCAAAGGAAAACCATTAGGTTTCTCAACATATACTTCCTCTTTGAATTTTCCACTCAAGAATGCTCTCTTGAAATCCATCTGATATACCTTGAAATTTTTGTAAGTGGCATATGCAAGAAACATTATAAATTCTTCAATTCTAGCAACAAGGGAAAAGGTTTCCCCAAAATCAATACCATCTACTTGTGAATATACTTTGTAGACAAGTCTAACTTTGTTCCTTATGACATCACCATCTTCATTTGATTTTTTTTCTAAATACACATTTAGTTCCAATTAAATTCTTATCTTTAGGTTTGGCAACTAAAATCCATGTCTTATTATTTTCAATATATTTCATCTCTTCCTTCACAACATTGCTCTGACTTTAATTTTACAAGCTTCATCAACACTTTTAGGCTCAATTTATGAAATTAAAAAAACTTCATTTATAGCATGTATTCCTCTAGTCATAACACTTGAATTATTATCACTGGTAATATGATTCTCCGAATGATTTATCTTTACATACCTAGGAGTTTTTGGGACTTCTCTTGTAGCAGACTCTTGTGTTTAAATTTCATCATCAACTACATCATCTTCAACCTGTTCAACTGCTCCATTCAAATTATGATTTAGGCTTTGAAATAACTCAATATAATTCTTTTCCTCATCATCTAACTCATAACTACAAGGTTTCTCCAATTTCTAAAAACTCTCGTCCACTTTGACATTAGCACTTTCAAAAAAATTCTCAACCTATTGACATAACATTTATATGTCTTTCTCTTTGTAGAATATTCAAGAAATATTATTTTATCACATCTAAGATCAAAATTTATTAGGTCTTCATCTCTCTTAATGTAGCATTTACTTCCAAAGATTCTAAAATACTTCACTATAAGAGTATGACCATACCAAAGTTCATAAGGTGTCTTACAAGTTCCATGCTTAATTTGAACTCAGCTCAAAGTATAGACTACAATACTTGCATCTTCTATCCAATACACTTGTGGAACTTTTCCTTCCATCATCATGGTCCTTTCTATGTCAAGAATCATTTTTTTCTTTCACTCTATGATCCCATTCTACTAAGGGGTTCAGCTAGAAGACATCTACCTCTTTAGTCTATGCTCTTTGCAGTTATGTGTGTAAATGTTGTACCTAGTTGTAGACACAACACTTCAGTAAAACATTAGAGGTTAGCAAAAACTGAAATCTGACAAATAATTGAAACTATGCTAACCAGGCTTTTTTGCCTTCTAGTAGATGTGAGTATGATACTCTCAGATCAGACCGAGATCAGTGACAATGCAACACCTAAACGAAGGATTTGAATGCAAAAATATGAAAGACTATGAATGCAGATTAAGCTATATTTTTGTATTTTCTATGCAATAATATGAAATCTATATGAATCTAAGCTATATGAATGAAATGGAATGCAGATTTGATCTAAGAATGCTATGAATGATAATGAAATCTATGATATGAAACTATGCAAAAACTATGAAAGATTATGATCAACTATGAAAGATCTCACAAATTGCCTGTTGCAAGTGCTCAATCCTTCAATCACCAATTCGCTAGAGTAATTGTGCAAATTCGAGTGTTGATGAAAAATGAAGAGCTGAGCCTTGATTTTATAGAAATCTAGGGCTTTGGGGATGCAAGAGAAAAGCCATAAATCACTCTTGATAAACTCAGGTTGATTTTTGAATTATCAGGAAATTAGAGATAATTAACTCACAAAAATCATGCAAAAGCAGAGTTTTACTCAAAATAGAGTTTAGATCAAATTTCAACTCATCATCAAATGTTGAGTTTCAATTTTAAAATTGATTGTTAATTTCTAGTTGCCTGATTTTCTGATTGTGCATGATTTAATTATAAATTAATTAAAAATAAAGTGATTTATTCTCAACTTAACTGATTTTAAAATTAAAATAATTGATTTATGGGTTAATAAATTATTAAATCAAACTTTATTCAAAAACTATATTATTAAATATTGACAACTGACTTTAATTAATTAAATAGGAATTTAATCAATTAGTCATAAGATTTTTGATTTATTGTCAAAATTAAATAATACAATTTAGGAATAAATGTAATTAAATAATTAAGTGGTAGTATTAAATCTAATTAATTAAATATTCAGAATATTCAATTAATCAAACTCTAGGATAAATAAGATTTATCGCCAAATAATCATTAAATTAAGAATACTTATGATAAATTAGGAATATTCCCTGATGCAGAATTTAGGATAAAATCAATTAAATTTGATAATGTGCAAATGTGCCTTAGGTTAGGACTTCAATGTCAATTTTGTTCGAATTGAAGATGTAGAAGGTTAATGAACCTATAGCCCATTTTTGGGGTTTTACATTTTTCCCCTCTTTGAATTACTGTGCGAAGCGTAGTGGTTCAAAGAATAGTCTGTGTATGATAAAGATGTATGACATTGATTTAAGAGATTAACCGATTCTGACATAGAAACTGATTGAAAGGTTTAAAGAAAAGATAAATCGACCCAAGCCTAGAATGACCAGGAATTGTGATGATGCTAGCTATATCAACAATGAACCGGTGATTATGAAAAAGTGTCAAAATACCTGATTCTGAACCTTATGATTGTGAAGAAGTGAGTGACCAATTCCAGACCTCAATGTCCTTGTATGAATCATATTGGTATCACATCCTGAACCCATCAGTTATGAAGAACCAAGGAAATAACACTAATCAACCGATGGTTACGAAAAGATGATATAGTTTACAAGATAGATTTAGAATACCGGATTGATATGGATCTTGATGAATCTGATATGCCCCAAGAGATGATAGATTTTCCCCAAGCGACGAGGACTTTCAGATGAATCAGCAACTAGACGTGGTTGTTGTCTTGATTACTGAGGAAAGACTAATTACAGATTTAGATTTACAGACTTGAATGATGTGCAATACCATGCCCCCTTCGGGATTAAAATTGAAATCTGACAAGAAAAGTCAACGTTATAGTTTAGAAGCATGTTAATTGATTTGAAAAGTGGTTATACACATCCGAGAACAAGTTCTACATTATTTGGAGGTCCTGGAGACCAAGTTTGACTAGGTTTGACCATGAGTTGACCATAGTTGACCAAGTTGAAATTTTGATAGTTTGATGTAAGATAATTAGTTAAGTTGAATTTTGGATTTCTATGATGATTGAAGGTTGATTATGCAAGTAGTCAGACATCCTGGGTCTAAAAATTTTAAATTGTGATTTTGATATAGTAAATGATCTTAGATTTCAATTTTGATCCCAAAAATGGGTTCATAACGTCGAAATTAGCCAAGGATGCCATTTTCATGAAAAAAAGAGCACTTTTGAAAATTAGGTCAAAAGCTATATAAAGGCCGGAAGGGTCATTTTCAATTCATTTTCACCGTTGACTTTTGAAACCTTGTGGAGCCCTCTGAGCAAGAAAATGACAGAAATGAAGGTACCTATGTCTTCTCACCATTTTAAGTGCATCCGGAGGCATCAAAGACCTCGACAGTATGGACATCTGGTAGGTGGACCTTTGTGCCTCACTGAAAAGTCAATTCTTCTTTATTTATAGAATTTTTATCATATTTTTCATATGTTTTCAATTTTGAATTTTTGAATGCACAAAAACTCGTACGAGTATCCCTATGGACTCGTACAACTTTTCAAGTCTAGTTAGGTTGTCATATCACTATCCCCCAAGACTCATATGAGAGGGACCAAAGAGTCGTACGACATTTCATTGGGTCCCTCATAACTCATATGAGGAGATATACAGTGTCGTATCATCATTGTTTGTCATATGGTAACTGGGGAAAACTCATATGAGTTTCAATGCCAATCTGCTTTTTCATTTGAAAAATAGTGAGCCCAAAATTCATTTCTAGGTTAAATTTTTGAATTTTCTGATCTTTTAGCCTGACTACTGAGTCTTTGATCTACCTTCTGAAATAGTAAACTGTTCAATTCTTGTATTTGTAGCCTGTATTTCAACCAAATTACTAATAGGGTTCCCTATTTCTATGTTGTGTAGGTCACATATCCTGATGTTCATGTGCATATCTCACATCCAACTATGCAGAGACTCTATGTTTTATTGCCTGATCTTATGATAGTTCATCTTGCTTTATGTGGATTTGAGTATCTGATTCATTTACCTAAGATTAGGGTAAATCATGGACTATTGACTGCTTTGATAGAGAGATTTCATTCTGAGACCCAAACTTTCCACTTGCCGACTGGGGAGATCATTGTTACACCAGAGGATGTATAGCATATACTACACATTCCCTTCCATTCAGGTCAGCATCCAGAGTATGTGAATTCAGGGAACTCTGGTTTACTAGCATTCAGATGTCTTTTCAGAGATGATACATAGCTGACTGGTTCTATTTCCTAGGAGACCTTGGTACAACGTTATGGTTAGACTCATAGATTAGAGTGCATCCTTGCCGAAATGATAGGAGGTATTATTATGTCTGACCATTAGCATAATGGTCTTTTGATGGGCTGGGCACCGATGGTAGCACATATGATGGCGACTCATTTTGAGTTAGCCTGGGGTCAATGTTTATTAGCCCACATGTTCTCTGAGATGCACGAGGTAGTGTATCAGGAGAGAAAGTCTTTTTCTTTTGGTGCTTTAGTTCTACAAATCTAGGCATGGGAGCATATCCCAGTTTTGAGACCAATGTGCCAGTCACAGCGATAGCCACAGGAGCCCATTATTTATATTTATGCTAGATATGTCACATAGGTTTGCATGGGCCATGTAGAGTACTGGAGACAGTTCCTTGATGACATGACATTTGTATGATGGAGGCCTTATGTAGATATTGAGCCTTGGCCTACTGGGAGTACAGACCATAGGTCATTAATGCTAGAGTGATAGATGGCTTTATATCATGGCTTGCAGATCACCCAATCTATAGGTTATATGATCCCACAAAGCTAATACCTTCCATGGAGGAGGCTATGGATGTTACTGGAGCTCTAATGAGATAGGGCCCGAGACCCACACAGGCTCCGATTTTGCACCCCACACCTCCGAGACCTAGAGTGATGGCTCCTCCCCATAGACCAGCAGGATAGATGGGCCCCCTCGTCCCACTAGTTCTACAGAAGATAGGCCTACAGGTTCATAGAGATGGACTAGGGGAGAGGGCGGTACTTTAGGTAGTGTTGGTACTACTAAGGAGGTACTTGCAGCAGAGCAGTGCATAGGTGGTGGTGATCCAGATCCATTACAGGGTGATACTTCTTTTGATTTAGGTGCTGAGGTGAGATTTTGTAAGGTGCAAAGAGTCGAGACCACAGAGTAGCCAACTGCTAATACTGATATGTCAATGGCAGATACTGATCCTAGTGTACCACTTACTCCACAGGAGGTTGTGAGAAGACTCAGATTATAGGTCAAGGACCTGAAGGTGTGTCGTGCTCACTAAGAGGAGAGGTTTCTCGAGGTAGATAGACAATGTGCTGAGCTTTGTGGTGAGGTTCAGAGATTATAGGCAGAGGTTATTCATCAGACCTATCAAGCTGCATATTATTTTTTTGCATACTCTACTGTTGTCCCAGTTGCACAGAGAGTTCCTTCATATTCTCAGTATATGTTAGCATCAAAGGGAGCCAGGGTACCCAGAGCAGAGGCAGTACTAGATGCACCACCACCACCTCCACCAGATGGAGAGGATCAGGCTGACAGCTGATCTATCTTACTATTCTGATATTTTTGATCTTTTGTCTATATATATACTATTCTGACTTTGATAGCTCTCATGAGGTCATTCTTTTGTACACTGTTCCAGTAGTGCACCCCTGACTATTTCAAGTTATGATATATAAATGAGATCAAGATTTTGGTTATGACTTCATTTGTACTTGTCATGTTTTGATTTTATGATGATATCACATAATGTAAATTCTATAAGTAATGTAGGATATATGTATGGATTCATGAAATGCAATGGTTTCTTTCAAATGTATGAATGTTATGCAAATGTGATTGATTATGGAAAGTGTATGTATGGAAATGTATGTAATGCAATAGATGGAATGAATGATGATATGATATGCAATGATACACATGATATGTTTTGCAGGTATTGATGAAGACAAGTACTTAGTCGTATGTCAAAAGGATGTTTAACCTAGGATTGTGACTACTTGCATTTCTATGAGGAGACCTTCATATGAGATTCAGCTCTTCATTTTCAGTTTAAGTATAGTTTTTAGAATAATTGTTAAGATTTTCAAGCAATTTGTGAGATCATGCAAAGTACAAAGTGTAAAATGACATGCAAAATGAAATGCAACCTAAGACCTAGGACCTAATCACTAATCATGTGTCGGTCATTTGTCATCATTGAGTTTTTAGGTAACTGGATAAATCGATACAATGCCCACTAGTTATGAAACCATAGACATATGAATATCGATTTGCATGCTCAAAAGTTAATACAACGCCCACTGGCTTGACAACAATGGACATATGAATATTGATTTTGTTTTCAGAATGTCACACCAAGGCACAAATGCCAAGATGACCTGAATATCATGTCCATTTTGATATAGCAATTTGTATAAGAATCAAAACATAAATGCTATGATGACCTGAATACACCTTGTGTTCAAACACATCAAAAAGTCAAGAGACCATTCTAAATCCAGTGTGAATTATCCGTAGTGACCCTTTATCATTCACATCCTTAGGCAAGATCACGTTTAATAGTAGGAGAAAGAAATCACTCAAAAAGAAAATAGTTAGATCAAACTTCCTTAAATTTTTTGGGTATCAATGGTCAAGGTACGCATGGCCATCCAATTTGAGATAGAGGCTCTTACAGACGAACACCATTTCAATCCAAAATTTCCAAAGTTGTTAGATTTTCACATATAGATAGAAAAAAAATAAAATATTATGCCCCCAGTCATCACTCTCTAAATCCTATAAAGGACATCATCGAAGAGCTCAGAGGGACACAATATGCAAAAATCTCAATGCAAATTAGTAAGCATACAAGGAGATAAAACCATGTAAAAGCATAGATTGTTTTCAATTTGTGTTTGATTGTGTTGTTGTAGATGCAAAATCCTTTCTGGAGAGGAGACTGACTGACTGACTTGGATAAAGCTTCAAAGGACTCTGGCTGGATATAACTCATCTAACATGTACTAGAGGCCATAGGATATGACATTGATTTCCCCTAAGTGTTAAGCATTGATAGGATACATATGCTTGAGCTGTTTGGTGTACAGACCGACTTATTGAAAATAGGAATGCAAAAACAAACTGGGAGATATGTACAAACTAAAGCAAGACTGAAAGCTAGGAAAGACCAAGATTGCGCTGATAGATGGAGCATTTTGAACAAGTGTTGCCCGTTTGCCGAGTTTTCACCATCTTGGTAGAGATTCTATTTTTGCTACCAAGGCGCCTGTTTCTAGGTTTTCACCAAGGCACTTTTTCTTTTTCTCATTTTTTTGTATTTTTCATTTTTCAAATTTTTTTGTACTTTTGATATTTTTTTATTTTTTTTGTGAATCATCAAGGTGCCTATTGCTAGGTTTTCACCAAGATGTTCATTTTTTCAAGACTTTTTCCAATTTTTAAGGTTTTTTCAAGACATTTTACCATAGACTGAATGCCTTAGGCATAGAATTTCTTCAGATGGAGAATGTTGATTATTTCTTAGAGCTGTTCTCCTTCATTCATTGAGAGTTGATAGGCTCCAGAGCCAAAAGTAGCAGTGATAACAAAGGGACCCAGCCAAATGGGTTCAAACTTCCCCTTGCACTCTCTATGTGATTGATTTTTATGATTCTCTCTCAAGACTAGATCACCAACCTGAAATTCTTTGTGTCTAACTTTCTTGTTGTGGCCTCTAGACATTCTTTTCTGATACACTCTGAGATGATCATACGCTGCTTGTCTGCACTCATCTAGTATTTCAAGTTCTTGTAACCTAGACACTCTGTAGTCATCATCAGTTACTAGACCATGCATTCTGATTCTTAGTGATGGGATTTCAACCTCAATAGGCAATACCACTTCAGACCCATAAACTAAAGTGAATGGTGTAGCCCTAGTGGGCATTCTGATACTTGTTCTGTAGGCCCAGAGAGTTGGATTAATCATGAGATACCAGTCTCTTCCTATCTTATTAACTGTACGGTGCAAAATTTTCAATAGATTCTTGTTAGAAGCCTCTGCTTGTCCATTCCCTTGAGGATAATAGATAGATGACCAATGTTGTGTAATCTTGAATTTGGCACATAGATCATCTAATTCTTTATTTTTTAATTTTCCACCATTATCTGTGACTATAGAGTGTGGAATACCATATTGGCATATGATGTAGTTCAAGATGAACATAGATTTTTTTTTCTAGTTGCTTGTGTCAAAGGGACTGCTTCTACCCATTTTGTGAAATAATCTATAGCTGTGATTATATGGGTATGTCCATTAGAAGAATGAGGATGTATGGCTCCTATAAGATCAAATGCATTGGTGAAAAGGCCATTGTGTAGTAAAGGGAATTAGATCTCTCCCTAGAGCATGAATTAAATTACCATGCACTTGGCACTTTTGACAGTTCTTAGAAAACTTGATAGACTCTTTCTCCATTTCTGGCCAATAGTATCCAGCCCTAATAATTTTTTGGGCTAGTGTTAAACCATTCGAGTGTGACCCATAAATACCATCATGGACTTCCTCTAATACATTTTGAGACTCTTCCTATTCTAAACATCTAAGTAGTGTACCATCTAGACCTTGTTTGTACAGATCGTGACCAATGATAACATATCGGGAGGCATTGTGGATAAGGTATCTCTTTTCATGGTGGTTAAAGGTATCAGGAATGATTTGGTCTTTGAGATAGGAAAATAGGTTTTCATATCTAGATGAATCATGACCTACAACACTACAAATCATGTGGGTTTCAGGGGAATCATATGCAGGATAAGATAGTGCTTCTATGAGGAACTTGTAGCGTAGCTCATGTTTAGGCTACTGTAATAAAGTAGATAGTGTTTCCATTGCATCGGCAGCTCTATTCTCTATTCTAGGAATTTGCTCAAATGTGATAGATATGAAATATTTCTTTAGATCATCTACCATTATTTTGTATGGAATGAGCTTTTCATCTTTCATTTGGTACACATCATTGACTTGATGGATTACAAGTTGTGAGTCTCCATGAATGTGTGATTTTGTTACTCTCCACTCAATTGCTATTTTCATACCATTTAAAAGGGCTTCATATTCAGCAATATTGTTTGTACAAGGAAATTTGATTCTAAATGCTTTAGGAATGGAGTATCCCTAAGGAGTGATAAATAAGATGCCTGCTCCAAATCCATTCTATGTATAGGAGCCATCAAAGAACAATTGCCATTCTCTAGAAGAAATATTCATGATAGAGGAATCTAGGAATTCCATTTGCATTGGTGTGTCATCGAACAAAGGTGCATCTGCTAACTAATCAGCAATAACTTGGCCTTTAATAGCTTTTCTTTCAACATATTCAATGTCAAATTCACTTAAGAGCATGACCCATTTGGCTAATATACCCATGAGGGAAGCTTTTCTTAGTAGGTACTTTAGTGGATCAATCTTAGCTACTAATTTCATGGTATGAGCCAACATATAATGTCTTAGTTTCTGTGACATAAAGATCATAGCTAGACAATCCTTGTCAATCATAGAATAATTATTTTCATATGCCACCAATGTTCTACTAATATAGTATATAGCTCTTTCTTTCTTGTTCTCATCATGATGTGCACGCAATGCCCCAGTGATGTATCTGTGGAAAAGACATATAAGATCAAAGGCTTCCCTTGAATGGGAGGCATCAAGATAGGAGGATTTGATAGATATTTCTTGATATGATTAAAATTCTTTTCACATTCCTCATTCCATGCAAATGTCACACCTTTATGTAATGTCTTTGTAAAAGGTTGTGATATGTCCACTAGCTGAGATATGAAGTGTCTGATAGATTGTACTCTCCCTTGTAATGTCCTCGTTTGACTAATATTCTTTGGGGGTTGCATCTCCATTATAGTGTTTACTTTAGCTGGATCAACTTCAATGCCCTTCTTTGAAACTATGTATCCTAAGAGCTTTCCAGAAGTAACACCAAAAGCACACTTCTTAGGATTTAGTCTAAGACAAAATTTTTCCATTTTGTCTAGTATCTTGCTCAAGTCATTTAGATGTTCAACTCTAATCATAGATTTTGCTAAAGTATCATCAACATAATCCTCCATAGTTTGATGCATCATGTCATGAAAAATAGACGTCATAGCTCTCTGATATGTAGCACCAGCATTTTTAAGACCAAATGGCATGATGTTCTAGCAGAAGGTACCCCATGCAAACGTGAAAGCAGTTTTCTCTTGATCCTTTGGAGCAATTTTTATTTGATTATATCCAAAAAAACCATCCATTAAAGATTACATCTCAAAACCTACAGTCATGTCCACTATCATATCGATATTTGGAAGTGGAAAATAATCCTTAGGGCATGCCTTGTTCACATCTCTAAAGTTTGTGCATACTCTGATTGATTTGTCTAGTTTTGATACTGGAACAATATTAGAGATCCATTTAGCATAATCAATAACACTAATGAATCCAACCTTCAGTAGTTTCTCTAATTCATCTTTGACTAAGAGTGCAACATGTGGATGCATCTTTCTCAATTTTTGCTTAACAGGTTTGACATTTGGAGCTATAGACAAATGGTGCATTATAAGATCAGGATCCAACCCTAGCATATCTGAATATTTCCATGCAAATTTGATCTTCTTTTCTGTTAAGAATGTTGTAAAATTTTTCTTCTCTTCTTCTAATAAAGATTGTGCTACATGGATCAAATGTGGTTCCTCTGTTGTTCCCAAGTTTACAGATTGAGTGGATGCAATTAGAACTAGAGATCTATCTTGTAAATGACTCAGAAGGACATCAAATATCTCATCCTTAGGCACCTCAGAGAGGTTTTCACCTTTGGATACATCTTTTATTTTTACTTTTGTAGGTTATGAGGCTGCCACAAAGTGGTTTTCACCCTCAGATTTCTTTTTCTTTTTATTCTTATTCTTATTTTTCTGATTAAGATACTTGATGTCCGACTCCATCATGCTAATGCTCGGTTCACTGATGGAATTCCTCATAGGCTCAACTACAATTAGGTAGCAAGCAAGAGCATAGTCATTGGGAAAGGTATAAATACCATAGCTCGAGTTTGTGGATGTTAGGTCAAGAAGGTCAGAGCATTGGATAGTCAAAGTGGTGAAAGATTGGGAAAGAGTGTTTATGGATATGGATTTGTCATCATTTGTCTTAACCTGACGCTCGAGTTCAAAGGTGATATTACAAATTAAGACATTCAATTCATGAATAGGCTCAATGTCATTGTGGAAGTCCACTTCAACCATCGGTGGATTAGACTTGATGATAAGTTCATCATTTCGCCCTAGACTTACATTGGGTTTAGATGCATATTGGTGAATAACATCAACATGTTTCTCTGTAATAAGTTCATCTTCCTCTGGAATGGCTCCCCATTCATAGTCTTTAGATTCTTCATCTATGCCTCTAGGAAATCTAAGAACATGAGTAAAGTCAGGATGAATACCCCAACAAGGGTTACCCTCAGATTCTGATTTGAATTCATACTCATGGGAATCTTTCTCAAAATAACTACCACCTTCCTCTTTGTCTATTTGATTGTCTTCGAGATTAGCTAGTTCTTGTGTTGCAACTATCTCTTGCTCAATAGTAGGTTCTTGTGTTTCTACTACATTAATTCTTTTTATTGGATCATCTTCAATATCAAGGAGGTCTTTTATTTCTTTAGGCAAACACTCATAGGGAATGAGATCTTCAGTGGTGTCTGAATCATCACTATCAAATTGTTCTGTCGTTTCTCCCTTTAGTTGATTGACTGTGGATGGCTCAATCTATTCTAATACATGTGGAGAGTTCTTGCTAAGACAGAAAGGATTCTTCTTATATCCTAGACCTGTTGTATTCTTATTTTCTCGGCCACGATGGTCAAGAGGTGACAAGAGACCTTTACCCTATAGTCCTAGATGTCCTTTTCCATTATATCCCATTTTTGTGATCAATTTATCCCTTGGTCCATATGACTTAGAAGGGATCTTAGCAACTTCAGCATCACATTTTTGAATGACTTGAGATTTGGGTTTATCTTTGCATAGCCATGCAAGTACAGCTTCATCCTCTTCAAACTCCTATTTAGATACTTTTTATGCAACAAAATTTCCTTTATATGCTTCAAGAGGTTCTTTAGACTCTAGTTTGGACTATTTCAGATTTTTTCCATAGGACTTAGGTGAGATAGGGAGAGACATCAAAGATAAGACTAGATCTATAGTATATTCTCCCATACCATTTTCTTTGATCTTAACCTCTTTAGCAATGTCTTCCATCTTGGATGTTGAAGCAACATCTAGCTGCTTAGTGGATGATTCTCTATTATTAGGAACAAGTTTATCAACACTCTCTTTCAAGGTATTGCAAGTTGTATATAGATCAGTTGGGATCATCACTTCTACTCCTTCATAAGGAAATTTCAAACATTGATGGTACGTAGAAGGAATAGCTTTCATTTCATTTATCCAGGGTCTCCCTAGAAAGATATTGTAAGCCAAAGGTAGATCAAGAACTTGACATATAATATCTCTGATGACAGGACCTGTTCTGATAGGTAGTACAATTGTTCCTTTTGAAGATCTTTCTTGCTCATCATATGCTTTGATAGTTATCTTCTTTCTAGGATCAATGGCCATTTCTGAAAATCCCAATTGTGTAATCAAGCTGAAAGTTCAAATGTTTAGACCAGCGCCCCCATCTATCAACACATGTTTGACATGTTAGTTTTGGATCAAGACTTCAATATGCAAGGGTTGGTTATGTGGATGACTCAAGGAGTTATCATCTTCCTCTGAAAAGGAAATATACTGTGGAGACATAAGATGACCAACCATAGTCTGGAATCTATCTAAATCAAGGTTATCGGGGACATTGGATATGAGCAGAGCTTTGTCTAGAATGGTTCTATGAGCTGGAGATATCTGAAGCAACTCAAACATGGAGATTTTTGCATTTGTGTGTTGGAGTTGTTGGACAATACTGTATGAAGTAGGCCTTCTATCCTTAGGATTTGAAGATTTAGATGCAACCTTCAATTTAGAAGAAGATGAAAGATTGAAAGGCACCTTAGGGACACTGGATGAATCTAGTATTTATCCTTGTAGGTGTGTCTGAGCTTGTGATTGAGTAACTACGTTAGCTGATTGATTTTCTCTATCTTTTCTTACAATTTTGATGATATTGCAACACTCAGATAGACATGGTTCAACCATATTGATGACAACATTGTTTCCAAAGTATGCATAATTGACTTTAGCACCCATATTAGGTTGAGAAGAAGAATCTTCTTTACCATGTTTAGGAAATGGTTCTATGAATGTTATATGATCATTATTTCTCTTGTGATTGTCAATCATGATGTCTCCATTATCAATTTTGTCTTGTATGATGTAAATTAAAGTGAATGCAGTTATTAGTCTTATGTCCTTTATTGTGATGGAATTCACAGAAATCGTTCTCTCTCCACCATTTCGGTTTAGGTTCAAGATCAAAGACTTTTATCTCAGGCAAGTATATGATTTTGTTTTCCAATAGAGTTTTCATGGTAGATTCCAAGGATTCTCCAAGAGGAGTGAATTTGCGATTAGGATCTGTAGCCCAAGGTTTGTAATCAGATGACTTTTTGTTGGACTCTGTTTCTTTAGCCTCAGAAGCTTTGATGGCTTGGGTACCAACAGTGAGATTGAAAGAAGGTACCTTAGATGGGGCATGGATATTATCAAAAATGCCATATGTGACAATGTCTTTATTCTTGTTCCAGTTTTTGTTCTTATCCTTAGAACTAGATCCAGATTCATACTTGTCCTTTTGAAGTGTGATGTCTCCTTTTTTCATAAGTACTTTCTCAATTTTGATCACATTATCTACCATCTTATCAAAAGATGTATGATTTTGCATTTGTAAAGGGTAGTTGATTTCTGGAACAAGATTATTGATGAAGATTTCCAACTTCTCACTTTCTGGAATAGGTCTAGCATATAGAGAAAATTTCTTCCTCCATCTCTTGAGAAATGTTAGGAATGGTTCACCTAGATATTATTTTAGATTGCAGATGTCGATCATGGTGACCAAATGTTGAATATTGTAGGAGTATTGTTGATATAATAGTTTGATTAACTCCTCAAAATTTTTGATAGTTGGAGGCATTCTAGAGAACCAATGAATAGCTGACCCTCCCAGAGATCGAGGGAAAAGATGCATTAAGTAAGTTGGTTCATGCATAAACTCCATAGATTGAGTACAAAATTCTCTAACATGATCTTGAGGGTCAGAGTTTCCATCATACTATCATATTTAGGCATCTCCACTCTTTTAGGGAATGGCTTCATGTACAAGTCTTTATCAAATGGAAAAGGGCGTAGAGCTTCCATGGAGAACTCCTTAGGTTCCTTTTCTTTTTTAAGTTTGTTAAGTATGACTTGCATGGCATGCATCTATTTCATCATAGCTGTGATAGCTGTGACAGGATCATACGACAGTGGGTATGCTCTAAAATGATAGCTAAAAAAACTCATATGATAATGCAAAGCTTGCACAATAGTTGATAGCAAGATTTTGACTTTTTCTTTTGACTGGTGGAAAAACTCATACGACACTATACAAGCTATCATACAACAATGCAGGGGTTCTGAAATGACAATTGCCAAAACTCATATGAATTTCTGACCTTGTGGGATGACTTTTGACTACAGAAAGGAATTTTACTTCAGATTTTGCAAATTTTTGGTTTTCAGTTTCAGATTGTTCATAAATTTTTCTATCCAGGTTTGAAGATTATTCTAGGATCATTCATTTTTGGTAACCAAATAGATAAACAAGCACGCAAAACATCAAGTAAGTGATTCCAAGCATGTCTAAAAATAATGAACAGGGGACAAAGCAACCCTGTGCATGAACAATCAAGTGATTGAATGTGCTAATCCCTAGGAGTGTTAATTGTGTATGTTCCAAAAAAATTTCAATAATGCACATATTCCTAGAAAAATGAAAATTTGGCCTCACTAGGGTTTGTAGTAATGGTCTAACTCTACAACTTTTGTGATCTCAAGAGGGTGAACTCAAATCTAGGCACACCGGGGTTTTGACACAGTCTGAGAAATTAATCAATCAAGAGCTGCTAGGGAGATCTAACAGCCCAACAAGAGACCACACCTATGAAGATTTCTTCCACCGCTGCTACCATGGTGAAAATGGCTATTACCGCTTAAGGTTTTGTCCACGTGGTTGACCTAATTAAGGGAATTTCCACTATAGTTAACCCTCTCTAAAGGTGACTCACAAAAGATACCACATGGAGACTAGTTCTAGATTCAAGGATCTGAGTTTCTGATACTACCCAAAAAGGGAGTAGAGCATAGTCCTCTAGCCTTTTCACTTTTAACCAAAATAAAGCAAATAGATTAATCCGACATGCTAAGACCAAGATTATCTCACAAAGATCTATGACATCAACTGCTTATGATCTATCAGCCCCTCGAGAGAGAGAATGTATCAATCAAAATTTGAAGACACGTGAATCTAGTAGAACATGAGACTCTCTCAGTAACCTCCCTACCTACAAGGGGATCCTTCGTCAAGAAGAGCTTCACATGCATGAACAAGTAGAAGAATCCCACTCTCTTGAGATCATCCACAAATAGTGTTCATAGGGCCTATTTACTATGTGTAACAGATATGCAGAAAGCAAATCTATGTTCATTTTATAGCCCAAAATGAAGTCTATGATATGAAAGCAAGAAAAGTCACACAAGCTTGACACGTGAGAGTTTGTTTTAATCCAAATTGAAATGTTATCAACTTGAGAAGAATACCTAAATTCCTCACAATGTGCTTAGTAGATTTTTACCTATTTTAGCAATTTAGTTGCACTTTGTCCAATCATATTCAACAAATATCAAGCAAAAATAGAAAATTTCAATTGTTAGGGTTAGCTGTTAGTCCAAATTTGAAAATCAAATCTAAAAAACTACCAAAAATTTTGAAATGACAATTGAATCCTAGAGTCAAAACTTATATGACAGTGGGTTACCTCCAAGATGACAGTCTCAAAACTCGTACGATAGTGGGTGTCTTCTCATACGATAATCGAGCTTCCAAATGATAATGTGCAACTTCTGATAAGAGCCTTGATAAGATCACCTATCATACAATAGTGGGTACCTCCTAGTATGACTTTCTGATAAAATTCGTACAAAAAATTTACAGACAGAAAATAAAAGATCGTAGTTTTAACCAGAAAATGACAAGAAATTGATAGAAATTGAATGGAAACCCATTTCAGGGCCCACGATGGGCACCAAAAATGTGTGTGTGAATCTTGTACCTAGTTGTAGACACAACACTTTAGTAAAACATTAGAGGTTAGCAAAACCCAAAATCTGACAAATAATTGAAACTATGCTAACCAGGCGATTTACTGCCTTCTAGTAGATGTGAGTAGGATACTCTCAGATCAGACCGAGATTAGTGACAATGCAACACCTAAATGAAGGATTTGAATGCAAAAATATGAAAGACTATGAATGCAGATTAAGCTATATTTTTGTATTTTCTATGTAATAATATGAAATTTGTATGAATCTAAGCTATATGAATGAAATGGAATGCAAATTTGATCTAAGAATGCTATGAATGATTATGAAATCTATGATATGAAATTATGCAAAAACTATGAAAGATTATGATCAACTATGAAAGATCTCACAAATTTCCTGTCGCAAGTGCTCAATCCTTCAATCACCAATTGGCTAGAGTAATTGTGCAAATTTGAGTGTTGATGAAAAATGAAGAGTTGGGCCTTGATTTTATAGAAATCTAGGGCTTTGGGGATGCAAGAGAAAAGCCATAAATCACTCTTGATAAACTCAGGTTGATTTTTGAATTATCAGGAAATTAGAGATAATTAACTCACAAAAATCATGCAAAAGAAAAGTTTTACTCAAAATAGAGTTTAGATCAAATTTCAACTCATCATCAGATGTTGAGTTTCAATTTTAAAATTGATTCTTAATTTCTAGTTGCCTAGTTTTCTGATTGTGCATGATTTAATTATAAATTAATTAAAAATAAAGTGATTTATTCTCAACTTAACTGATTTTAAAATTAAAACAATTGATTTATGGGTTAATCAATTATTAAATCAAACTTTATTCAAAAACTATATTATTAAATATTGACAACTGACTTTAATTAATTAAATAGGAATTTAATCAATTGGTCATAAGATTTTTTATTTATTGTCAAAATTAAATAATATAATTTAGGAATAAATATAATTAAATGTAATTAAATAATTAAGTGGCACTATTAAATCTAATTAATTAAATATTCAAAATATTCAATTAATCAAACTCTAGGATAAATAAGATTTATCGCCAAATAATCATTAAATTAAGAATAATTATGATAAATTAGGAATATTTCTAGGAATATTCCCCGATGCAAAATTTAGGATAAAATCAATTAAATTTGATAATGTGCAGATGTGCCTTAGGTTAGGACTTCGATGTCGATTTCATTTGAATTGAAGATGTAGAAGGTTAATGAACCTATAGCCCATTTTTGGGGTATTACAGCAGTATGCATTAAACTCTCCTGATGTAAATTATCCTCCTCTGTCTGATCTCATACATTTCATCTTTAATCTCATATTAGTCTCAGCCATATCTCTGAAGATCTTGAATTTGTCAAAATCTTCAAAATTTTCTTTAAAAAATTTAACCAACATCATTCTAGAATTGTCATCAATGAACAAAATGAAATCCTTATCTCCAGAGTAGCTCTTAGTCCTATTAGGACCACATAAATTTGTATGCACCAAATCTAGAAATCCTTGGAAGAATAAATATTTCTCTTAAAAGTGTATTTCATTAGCTTTCCCAACTAACATTCCTTACACATTGCATTAGAAGGTTTTAACAACTTAGGAAAATCTCTCACAACATTAGAAGAACTCATCTTCATAATGTTATCAAAATTTACATGAAAAAACCTTGTATGCCACAACCAGTTGTCATCAATTTTATCAATCAAATACCCATTCTCTACACTATTAAAATGAAAAAAATTACCTCTAGTCTTTGTACCTGATGCAATCTCTTTTCTGGTACTTCCCAAGATCATGCACTTCCCATATTTGAATTTTAAGTTGTATCCTTTGTCAAAAAGTTGTCCTCCACTCAAAATCTTATGCTTCAAACCTTCAACATACAAGACATCATCAGTATTATTCTTACCACTAGTTGTAATTGATCCTCTCCCTTTGATAAAGAAAGGAGTATTGTCACCAAATATGAAAACACCATCATCATACTTCTCCAATTTCACAAACTTGTTCTTATCTTTTTTCATGTGATGTGAACATCCACTATCTATCACCCATTCATGTTTTTGTTCAACATATGCAGCAAGAGATTTCTCTTCATTCTCAAAAGTAGTTTTTTCTTCCTTAATAGAAATAAACACAAATTCAACTTCACTCTTCTTAGATTCTTCATCATTCACACCTTTGTTAGAAAAATAAAACTTCTTATAGTATTTAGGTTGATACTTCTTAGGCTTATGCTTAGGCACTCTCTCAAGAAATCTAGAAGAAAGATGACCAATCTTATTGCAAGAAAAACATGTTGAGGGAAACTTTCCTTCATACTTACCTACACCTTTAGAGACTCTCTTAGAAATCATGGCTTTTAACTCATCTAAATTTCTTTCCTCTTATTCATTCTCTCCCAATTCCTTAGCATATCTAGATATAGACTTTGAAAAAATTTCACCATAATCATTTTTATTATTTTCCTTAGAGATAGTATCTTTAAATGCAAAGTTAACCTTAGGTAAACTATCACCAAATTTATTCATTCCAAAAGTACACTACTTACCAACCAATGTATCTCTTGTCACGGTACATAAAATTTTGATTTCTTCAATAGAAACAACCTTGGTATCATAAGTAGGAGGCAAGGATCTCAGTATCTTTGAGACAATTTCATTCTCTTCCATCTTACCACAGATACATATGATTCTAACAACCAATTCAGTTACCTTATGAATGTAGTAATATTATCATATTCACTCATCCTTAGATTCTCAATCTTTCCTTTCAAACTTTGTAGCTTTTCTCACTTCAAATGGACATCTTCATGTAGACCTTCTAATTTTATCTAGATCTCATGTTTTGTAGAAAACTCCATTACATCAATATATTCTACATCAGTTAAGGCATTGTACAACACTTCCTTGGCTCTCATATTGCAATAAAATTCTCTCTTCTCATCGACAATAGCATTAAAAAGATATGCAGGAGGTTGGTAGTCTTTCTTTGTCACTACCCAATATTCCAATACCATGCATATCAAATGTGTTATCATTCCTCCTTTCCAAGATCCATAGTTGGTTCCATCAAACTTTTGACTATCCTTATTAAAATCCATCACAAATCTACTCAAGCAGTCAAGCTCCCAGAAGAGGACCAAGCTTTGATTCCAATTGTTAGGAACAATGCATCTCACACAACTAAATGGGGGGGTGAATTAATTGTGTCCAAAAACTTAATATTTTAACAAACTTATAAATTTCAACACTTAGAACTGAAAAATAAGAAATAGAGTACAAGACAAAATAACACCATAACACATAACACCAATTATTTTCTCATGGAATCCCTGTCAGGAGAAAAACCACATTCAGGATCAAACCCATGATACATTGTACTAGCATAGGAATCATGTTAAAGGTACAAAGGGAATGCACATGTATTCAAGCTCATTTCCTAGAACTTACTACTTAAAACAAAAAGGGCAAAAAAATTAATATTATAACAAGGGAAACAACCCAAGGTGCACTACAATCCACTATAGATAACAATCCACTAAATTATGAACTAATAGATAGCATCTGATATGCCATAATAGTTCCAATGAAGCACAACTAAACTATCAATAGATTCTACTCATACCTCTACTCAACAACACTGATATACCATCTTCACACTTTACACATATGTCATTCTCATCATGCATCCAATCAAGTATCTTCACATTCACAAATCATTAAAAATTTATGCTCATCTCATCAACTTATTCCACAAAGTTGGCCAATTCCACTAATGAAAATATGACTTGTTGAACATTGATACTAACATAAGTGCATTTAGAGTCGAGGACTTTTGAAGAGAAGGAAAATAGAAACCTACACCCCTAGATGAGGAGGTGGATAAGTCATCATATGATGAGAACCTTTGGACCATGTATTTTTAGAGAGCCAATACAAAGGAAGGTTCAAGTGCAAGGATATTATTGATATCACCCTAGGGAAAGACATTTAAATTTTCTTTTACTTTATCTTTTACATGCACAACTAATTTAACAGAGTATGAAGCATTGTTATTGGGGTTGATACTTCCAAACAAGAATGGGATAAAAAATATTAGATTTATTGGAGATTTAGAGTTGGTCATATCCCAAGTTAGATCAAAATATGCATCAAATAATAAGAGATGAAACAATATAAAAATGTTGTGTGGGATGAGATAGAAATTTTGGATGTATTTGGGATTGATTAAAGATGGAAAGAAGCCACAATAGGTTGGAAGACCTATTGGAAAATATAGCATTAAACCGAGATGATATAAATTTTGTAGGAATCTCAAAAGTTGAAGTTCAAACAAGACCATCAATTCCTTATAACATTGAGGGATGTTAAGTTTTGAATGATGATGATGATACTTTTAAATTCTTGGAGTGTATAAATAAATATGAAAGTTAAGAGATTGATTTTAATGCATTTGTATAAATAGTGGATGGAAAGGAAAAACATTCAGGAATAAAGTGATTCAGTTGAAGACAAATAAATTTCCCAAGGGTTTAGTTGTATTAGAAAGAGTTTTTGATAATCATGATAAGGAAAAAGTTACAACTACTTCCCCACATCCTACAGATTTAGAGGAGATAACTCTTGGAATTGAAGGAGCACTAAAGAAAGTATACATTGGCTGAAAAATGTCACCTAAAGTTAGGAAGATGTTGATTGACCTGTTAAGAAAAGACAAACATGTTTTTACTTGGTCATGTGATGACCTAAAGGCTTATAGGGAATATTTGTTCCAGCATGAGATTCCTTTGAAGGAAGATGACAATCCTTTCAGACAAAAGCAAAGACCAGTCAACCCAACCTTAGCACCTAAGATGTAGGAGGAAATTATGAAGTTAAGGGACACTATTATTATTAAGACTATTAGGAATTCATTATGGGTTTATTAGTGCTTGTAAGGAAGAAGAATGGAGACATCAGATTGTGTGTTGAATTTAGAAATTTGAACATAGCTTCATTAAAGGATAACTATGCATTACCAAATATGAAAGATATGTTGCACAGAGTCATATGATGTGAGCTTAGTTCCATGATGTATGGATTTTTAGGATACGACCAAGTTAATTTCAAGGAATTAGAACAATATAAGACAACATTTACCACACCATGGGGGACATATGTGTATGTGAGAATGCCATCTGGACTTACTAACACAAGAGAAACATTCCAAAGAGAAATGGATGTTGCATTTTTTGATTTCATAAATGTGTTCAAAGCTATATATCAAGATGATTTAACATATTACTCCAAGAAGGAAGATGAACATTGTGGTCACTCAGAAAATATTTTTAACAATTCTATGAGGTATGGTGTTTCCATGAACCTAAAAAATGTACATTTAGGGTAACCGAAGGTAAGTTTTTAGGAAACATTGTATCAAAAGACAGTGTAAGAATTGATCCTAAAAGGGCGAAAATAATTTAAAAAATTACCTCAACCCAAAAAAGTTAAAGGGATTCAGTCATTCTTTGGGAAAATTAATTTTTTAAGGAGATTTTTAATAAACTTTGCTAAGATTAGTAGACCAATTTCTAAGATGTTGAAAAGGGGAGAAAAGTTATATTGGGAGGGAGAACCAACTAAATATTTCTAAGATATAAATAAGATAATTAAAGATGTCCCATCCTTGAAAATACATTACAGTAAACCCATGCAAAATATTTTGATTTGCATCTTTCCACACTATTGCAACTGTTTTATTGCAAAAGGATTAAGAAGGCTTTAAACAACCTATTACTTTTTTCAGTAACTCATTACAAGCTACATAATTGAAGTATGATTTAAATGAGAAGAAGTATATGAACTAGTGAAAATGGTTAAGGTTTTTAGATTTTACTTGATGGGAGCAACAGTGGTTGCTTATGTACCTAGTGTTGCAATAAAAGAAATTTTCACATAACAAGAAGTATCAATGAGATGGTGTAGATGGATAAATAGGATCCAAAAATTCAACATTGATATTTAGACCACCAAATTGGTGAGAGGACGAGGATTGAGAAAATTAATGGCTCAAAGCAACTTGGATGCCAATCATGTAAATTTTGTAGAGGAGGAACGCAAAGCTTATATATGTGACATGGATTGTTGTGAGTGGTATGTAGATACAATATACTACTTATAGAAAATGAGATACCCTATGAACATGGATGATAGCAAGAAAAAGACATTAAAGTTGTGTGTTATAAAATATTCCATAGTGAATGGTAAACTTTGCTGGAGAAATATAGATGGTGTCATTCTGAAATGTGTGGACTAGGATCAAGCGAATGATTTGTTGTTAGAGATATCAAGTGGGGCTTGTGGAGGATATTACATGGATAAAACAATTGTACATAATGTGTTAAGGGCTTGGTTTTTGTTTCCAACAATATTCAGAGATGCACATCATTTGGTTAAAAAATGTGATGCATGTCAAAGTTTTTCTAGGAAACTAAAGTTTTCAGAAAACTTCACATTGAAGCCATTTGATGTACAAGCTCCCTTTCAACAATGGGTTATTGATTTTATTGGAGAGATATCATGTAATTAAAGTGGTGACCATTCTTGGATCTTAGTGGCCACAGACTATTTCACAAAGTGGTTTGAGGCAATTCCAAACAAGAGATAAACAAGCAAGGTTGCAATTAACTTAATAATGGATAGCATATTAAAAAGATTTGGATACCTAGAAATAATATTTTTAGATAATTAAATGTATTTTAGATCAAAATAATACACATATTTTTTAAATAAGTATGGAATTCAAACATCATATTCATCACCCTACCAACTATAGGTAAATGGGCAAGTAGAATCAAGAAAAATAATATTGATAAAGACCATCAAGAGAATTCTAGAAAATAATAAAAAGGATTGGGACTCAAAGTTGAAATTAGTAGTTTGGGAAGATAGGGTAATAGTAAAGAAGGAAATAGGATGTGCTCCTTTTGACCTGGTGTATGGAATGCATGTGACGTTATATTAGAAAAACTTAATGGAAATGTACAAGTTTGTCTAGGCCTGTGATGATGATATAGATGATGATATTCAATTGAGAGTTGAAGCTTTGACAGAGCTGGATGAAACTAGAAGAGAATCTCATGCTAAAAATGCTAAGCTACATATGAAAGTAAAATATTTATATGAAAAAAGAACAAATGTAAGGAATTTTCATGTAAATGATCTAGTCTTGATGTGGAATGCCAAATTGGAAGATAAAGGAAAGCATGGTAAGTTTGATGACATATGTTTAAGCCAATATGTGATCCATAGAAAGTGGGGAGAAGATTCATATTTTCTCCAAGAAATGACTGGTGATATTCTTGAACTACCAATTCATGGACAGTTCTTGAAGCTCTACTTCTCTTAAAGTAGTTTTGATTCCATGAACAATTGAGATAGGTCATGTACATAGTTAGAGTAGTTTCCTTTTCAATTGATTTGTCTGTTCCAAGTTTTTCCTTTTGGTCTTCTTTGTAAGTGGTCTGCTTCACCTGAGTTTCTTGTTTTCTTGTTTCATTCTAGTGGAGTGAATGTGGTGTAGGAGCACCTAAGAGCCAAAGTATCACATTGGGATCATATGGATTATCCAAGGAAATATGAAGAAAAAAATACCTATAAGGTCATTTTGTGTTGTAATGAGGCTATTAGAGCCATGAAAATGTCATTTTGAATCAATATAAGCAAAGTTGGGCCAATATAGGAAAATTTGGCCTAAAAGGGCTAATGTGTGGGTTTAAGGGTAGATTAAGGGATTTACTTTTTTTGTGTGTTTATAAGGTCTATAAATTACCCATGGAATGTAATTGAGCAATATCTAGATGATAAGGTGTAAAATACATGTAAGTTGTCAATGTTGACAACTTGTCAAAGTTGACAATATTATTTAAGGGATACCGACAAAAATTATGGTTGAGAAGGTAGTTAAAGGAGTTCCTATTGGTTTCCATGAAGCTAACAAGTATTTATAGGTTTTTAATACCTGGAAATGAGCAACATTGGTGGTTGAAACAAGTTTGTTTCAATAAAGTTAATTTTTTCTGATTTTTTATATGTTCTTCCATAACAAAACAGTCTGATTGCAGACATTTTTCATGTATTATTCTTACTTTAAAGTCTTGAAACCTATGGTATTATAAGGAGGGATGAATCATATTTTTTTTGGCTTTTGAATCAGCCATTTTCATTAAAAATTGACAAATTTATTGGTATTTTAGTAAAATCTATCCAAACCTTACTTGGGTAACCTATGAGTGGAAAAAAATATAATAACTTTTTTTTTCACATTCATCAAGTCCCCAAAATTGGTAGGATGAAGGGATAGTATGTGTAAAATATGTGTTTGAGCCTAAGGGAGATCATGTACAGGTTAGCACATGTGTTGGATGACTACAATTGTGTCCCAAACTAGAATGGACAGTGAGAAGATAGTTTGAGTGTGGAGTTTTATGTTGGCAGAGTATTTGATGGAAGGTGAAGGCTTAAGGGAGTACAAGGGTGAGTATTGAATGTTCCCTAGTAGATGATAGTGAAAGTGGCACTTATTTGTATTGGTTTGGGTGACTATCCTAAAGTTGTAGGTGACTATCATAGTGGACAACAAGTTTGTGTTTTGAGTTTGTTAACTTGCAATGTTAAGGCATTGTGAATCATTGATACCATATTGTGTTATGTTAAGGGTTTATAATGAAAAGAAAGGTCAGGAGTCAATGTATACAATATTGATCCAGGGGTAGGGTCTAATCAAGTCTATTGGTGAGTATATGTTGGGTTATGGGATAGTCACATTAATAAGAGTTTTTATTTCAAATTGTTTGAGGGATTGTGTGGTAATGGTTATTAGGCATTGTCAAATCCATGAATAGTGTGGGAATACCATGATTATGGTAAGGAGTGAATTATAATGTCCTTTGTGAAATTTAATGAGTTTCTAGTGTGTAGGTTTCTTTCATAAGGGTATGAGTTCATCAAGAATGGGTATGGATGAGATCAGTCAAGTTAATATCACAATTTGATATGGTCAAGAAGAGTGTCAAGAGTGTGACAAAAGTTTGATTGAGGGAGATTGAGTTGTGTTTTGTGGATCCATGTGTTCATCCATTTGGGGGGTTGAGGAAACCTTGTTTAGAGGAAGGGCAAGTGACCCTAAAGGAGATTTATTTCCATATTGTTGAGTATCTCTCTTGGTAGGATTGAGGAACCTATCATATGTGATGGAACTATTATTTCCAAGGTGAGGGATGCTCTACATTAGAATGTCCCCAACTAGAGACACTGGTAGTGCTTCAATCTGAGCCTTGAGATTTTTTTTGTTTTCCTTAGTGGTTTTTGTCCTTTTAAATTTATATGGCTCTTTGTTATGGTTTTTAGGGCTTAGGGTTTCTTCAATTTGTAATCCATTTTACGCTATACCCTAAGTCTATTCTATTTTGATGTTACTTTTTGAGCCTTAAGTCAAAATGAGTTATGGGTTGTTTCATCATTGAAGGGGGTACATGTTACTTTATTAGGTTTATTATTATTTTTGGCTGCCCCTTTTACCTTTTTCCTAATTCTAAGCTCCTAGATTAATGTCCTCATGGCCATATTCTTAATCAACAACTTGAGAGTGTCAGTGTCATTCTAGGCGGGTCCTCTTTACTTTACTAGCAAAGTGCTACATGTCAATTTTTCATTGGTCCCTGTAATGCCTTGAATACCTTTCATGAGTATTTTATTGATCACGACATCATGGAAGGATTCCATTTATCATATTCTGATTGGCTAAAGGAAACATTGCAAAAGCCTTATTATTGTATGTTGACTGCTTTAGGGATAAAGTTTGAACAACTAAAGGTACATCTTTTTACACATGAATCTATTAAACAAAGATGTTTTAAAGATTTGGATAAAGCTGCTTGAAATTTAACAGTTGGGGATAATGCAACTTTATAACAGGTGATCAAATTGAGATCAAATCCAATGGCTCTCATGATCCCACAATTAGGAGATGAAAGTAAGTTAGGAATTGTGAGATGCTACCACGTGTCCCTATTGATTCAAAGCAAGCTGATGGTGGGGAAAAAAGAATGAGTTGGATTTTCTTCATCAGTGATTTTGGTGGGCATGGTTTCCAGGTAAGTGGTCAATGTCAGGTTGACTCATAAGATCTATTTGATGAAACAATGTGGAGGAATATCAATGGCCATAATTAAAATTTGTTTCAATCAAGAATTGCATTGTTTATTTTGGCTCGAGTGAACATTAATGGTGAATGAGACATTTTAGCTAGTTTAAGAAATGAATAAAGGGGGATTCCCTAACCTTTTTTATTCATAAATCATTTAGACAAGAGTAGAAGTTATTTCCAAAGCTGAAGGAGATCAAATTAAGATTTTGTAGTGTAAAATTAGGGTTTTTTATGCGATAAAACCGTAAGTGCAACTCTAAGTTTTCCTTGGTTGTTTTGAAGCTATATGAATTGGGTTTCCTTTTTAAATTATGGTAAAGGGTTTTTGAATCATGTTAAGGTTGTGGGATTGATAGAACTAAGTTTAAATCTATTAGAATTACCATTGTAATTGCAAATTTTTGCAAGCCCTAGTATTTTCCTCCCCGTTTTAAATTTGAAATCGAAGGCCCTTATTTTTTTTTTAAATGGCAACCCAAAGACCTCACTCTGGAAAAACTGAGTATTAGAATAGGAACCTATAAAATGATTTCTTAGATCAATTGAAGCCCTAAACAAATGATCAATACCAATGATAGAATTTCATAGCAGGTAAACCCCTAGGTGAATGTTTAATAGAAAAATGATACAATATTGAAGATGCAAGGGTGCCAATCACAGATCTTGATATGTTCAAAGGGTATTTTGGACAGAGAAAGCTTTAGTCTCCTTTCTCTAATGTCTAGAAGTATAATTTGGGGAATTTGTTAGTGCCAAATGTATTCATGGATTTTGATTTTCTCAAGGCAGTGGTAGATAGATATGACCCAATTCTAAGGGTTGTTAGGGGTAATGAGGGAGAATTATTACCATAAATTAGCAAGAAGGAAATTCAAGAATTTTTTGGTCTCTATGAGCATGCTTCTTACCTAGAGCATATTTATTTAGAGGATAAAATAAGAATACATAAGGATAAAAGATATTTTTAGATAAAATATTCTTCCTACCCATCTAGCCAAAGTAGGAAAAATAAAATACTACATTGGCCCAAGTTCAATGGAACCCTTCCTAATTGATGCCTTTGCTCAGTATAACAAGGATACATTTTTCTCATTATGTCAAGTTCTATGGTTTCACCCAATTACAATCATGCCAATGGAATATATGTATATGCCAATCTAAATTCAGTATCCAAATTTTACAGTAATATATGACTATGCCCCATACCTTGAAGAGAAGATACATGAGGGGTTACAAGAAATCAAGAAGGGTTTTTTTAAGATTGAAACCTAATTCTTTTGGTATTCTTTGTTAATGCATATGTTATTATATAGAAATGTATATTTATATGAAGATTCTATGAATTTAGGTGACTTTTGATACACTCATTTGATTATCTGATACAAAATAGAGATCAACCTTGAAAAAAAAGAGATTGTCAGTTCTTTATTGTTTGAAGATATGAAAGGTTTTCATAAGGATATTAAGGTGGATGCACCATTTTTTTCTAAATGGATGCAAATGGAAAATGAATTGAAAATTATGTTTTTATTTTTTATGTTTCATGTTGACAAGCCAAAAATACTTCAGCCAACCCATTTGTTGGTGAAGTCAATTCAGAATTTTCAAGTGTTGCCAGAGAGTATGGAGAAGAGGCTCGGAGAGTTGATGAATAGTTTTAGTAAAAGGCATGATACACTACTACTAGGAATTGTAGATGAAAATGGAAATGTAAAACAATTACAATTATAAAAATAATAGGTGGAGCATGTGATTAACTCTCAAGTTGATTTGATTTGTGAAGACCTTGATATTGATATTCTTGAAAATAGCATGGATAAAATTATAAGTACAAGAACATTTTTTGAATCTTTGAGAGGGAATAAAATTAGGTAGCTTTCAAGTATACCTCCTATGAGAAAAAATTTGATAAGCTCATGAAATTCGACTGTCCATCAGACAAGGAGTATAACAATTGGGTGGGGATGTATTTGAATAAAGAATAGAAGGAATAAATAGATAACCAACTAATTATTTGATGACAGTATAGTAACAAGTTTTGGAATTTTGTGGTGGTTATATTTGACAAATACAAGCTTGCATCAGTGCGAGATCATTTTGATATATTATTCAACAAATTCTAGGTAGGAAAGGTGCAAAACAATTTTGTCTTGATTGAAATATCTCTAAGGAAATCTTTTGTAATGATAGTCACAAGTGGTCTAATGGACTAGTCACATGTGTCTTCTTTGGCTCAAAGATTGTTCTCTCCCTTATTTTCTATAAAAGGGAATTAAATGCCATGAGAATGGGGCTCCAAATCTCTTAAGTTCAGGGTATAGGTTCCAATAGCAAGTCTAGGTAAAAATGAGCTAATTGTAAAGCCATTTACAAAGAAAATAGATGAATAGTTTAGTGTCATGTTTTGTGTAGTTTTTGAATAAATGAAATGTATATTGTTTTATAACAAGGATAGATATTAAACTTAATGAATGCATAATTCAAATTCATTTCTCTCCAATGTATAATTTTATCATATTTTGAATGAATAGAATCAAGGATTTTCTCACTCAACAAACTGATATGGTGTATGCAATTTCTTGTTCATGCTTTGATATAATGGATTGATTAAATCCTTGAGTAGAACTAAATATTGGTAAATCTTGTGAAGGGGTTTTGATGAGAAGTATGGGTTGGAATTGTAGATAAGATTTATTGCAAGGCAATATTATTTTAGATTTTATGATATCAGTCAAAGATTTTCATATTTTAATTTATGTTTTATGAATTTAAGTCCCCAATGGAATAAGGCATTGATCATAGATTTTATTTGTCTTTATTATCAGTATTGTGTTACGAATTCATCGTTAATTTTCTATAAATTGTTAAATCATGTAGTAACTTTTCATTTATGTTGTTGTTTTGTTTTGTTATCATCTCATGCTCCAATTGGATGAGGATCACTAAGGAATTATCCATTCCTAAGAATTATCCCTCTTTTTTTAGCCTTTATATGAGATTATCTACTTTATTTTAATGTTATTTACAAGTATGGTGCAAAGATCATAAATACATTAATGGATCACCCTCCCAGGTTTTGTAGAGCCCAAAGTGTAGAAGGATTTAAGAAGTCCTTTTCAGTTGGTCTAAGTCCTAGAGATTATTGAAAATTGGAGTTGGCTTCTCCATAGATAATTAAAGGATCAACTTGGTTTCTATAGTAGTAGTATAAACCCAATCTGGGAACCAATAGCCACCTTCATTACAAATATTAAATGAATTACATAATATTGAATAAGCCAATCCAAAATATGTCATCAAGACATGGATAGGACCCAAAAGAACATCCCTGAACATCCACAATCCATAAATCATGCCAAAACTATTTACAATATGCTATCACACCAAGTCGGCCAAGAACAATAGGAAACACTAACACGTTATACTAAATCACCAAACCCAGTCACATAATCCAATGTGATCCAATGAACCAAATAGGACATGATATAGAAACATCAAAAATAAAATTGAAATATCATGACAACAACAAAAAAATCTCTGACTCAAAATCCATGAACATCTCAATATTGTTCACCAAGAACATTGAACAACAACCTCTATCAATCAAGAAGAATATATTGCTGGAAATTAAATCACAAACCACTCAAACTAAGGACACACCTCCATGTCCTTAACACACCACTAAGTTAGAAACCAAAGATATTGTAGAATGTAGCCACACCAATCAAAAAACAACAACACTGTCTCATCTAGAACACCAAAAAAATGTCTCTGATAAATCATTTGTAACTCACTCCAAACATAAAATGATCATTTTCAACTTAACCAAGATTAAGTATAGACACTCCTCAATATCTTTGAAATATCACAACATATGAAACTCACAACAACTCTCTAACCAATCACAACACTTCACTGTATAAACCAAGAACACTATCCAAACTGATGTAATATGTTGACATCAATAAAAAGACATCAATGTTAGCACATATATGCAATATATCTCAATAGATTTCTACATGTCTTAATTAAATCTATGTTTCATAAACTTGACGAATAATTGTAGCTTTATTTTATATATGATTTATATGTTCAATTTTCTAGTAGTTTGCATTATTTAGACATTCCTTTTTTTCATTAGCTTATGTATGAGTTTCATAACCTTGAGCCCTAAATATAGCATGCCAATGAGAAGTTGTATATTTATGGATTCCTTTGATATCATGTCCTCTAACATATTTCCTGAGCATATTGATGATACCATTATTCCCTCTAATGACATACCTCCTATTGTTGAGAATTTCTCTTACCATTATTCTTATAATGATGATGATGATGAATCCTTAAGAGTGTCTCCTACCTATGTGCACAAATCTTCCCATGAATTTGAAAAACTTGATCAATGGTTAGGTTAAGAATACCATAATAGGGAATCCATCTCTTTAGTATAAGGATTGGGGAAGTTGATTCACATCAATGAGAATGTTATTGATTTATTTCATGGTATATCTCATTTATCTTAGGATTGTGAAAAGTTGTGTTCAAGATCTTGGTCTCTCTCATATTAATACTAGTGTTGAGACTTTTATACCCATTCCTACTTCATTTCCCAATGTTCCTACATATACTCCACATATCATTACCACGTCTATTCTAGACATTAGTCCTACACACGTTAATCTTGGAAATATTCCTAATCCCATTATTCCTACTTCTACAAGTGTTCCATGTATTTATAAACTATCACCAATACCTACTTATAACAATGTCCCACTTTCATATTCTAATTATCCTTCCATTTCTCACAATGTTCCAAATCAGTCACTTTCACAATGTGCAATACCAACATCTACACCAAAACCACCATTAATATCTTTCTCAAACTATGTTTTCCTTATAACAATGAATTACCTCCATGAATAAATTCAAATTAAATATTCCAACTTATGTGTTACTATAGCTAATGGTGATGATGATGATGAACAACAACCAAGATTAGAGGAATGCAAGATAGTAGAAAGGTTAGATAAGTTATTATCTTGTCATTGATATCAAACAATTGATTTATGGTTTATATTGTGTTGCCATATCATTCGGTTTATGTTGCCATATCATTTAGTTTATGAGATAAGATGAATGAGCTAAGGAGATGAAGAAGTGAGATGTTATGAAGTTGAAGAAATTAATTGGGAACTAATACACATCAAACAATGGTAAAGACATTTTGATATAACTATTTTCTACCTAACATATAATTATATCAATTTGGTAAAGTATAGTAATGAAGATTTGTCAAGTCGGTAAGAAAAAGAGTTTTGGATACTGAGCAGGAGAATTCACTCAGTAAAGGTAAAAGGTAAAATGAAGTATGTTTTGATAAACTCAAAGGAACTCAAGACACAAAGAAGGAAATTTTTAGGCACCGAGTGAAGTTAACCAAAATACAGAGTTAGCCACCAAGAAAGGAACAGTAATTAAATACAATGATTAGAATGATATTAAATGATTATCTATGATGAGCTAGATGATCATGATGATAAAGAAAAGTTAGTTAGAGAGATCTACGATTGGGAAAATTCAAGGTGATGATCTATGGCTTAGATCTAAATGGTTAAAATAGAAGGAACAAGTTTCAAGAAAATTCAAGTTCCTAGGTGAAAATAAAATGTGTTACCAAGATCCAGATTTAAGGTATAATGAACTAGATGGTTAAGATTGATCAAAGGAAAATGTAATAGAGGAGATTAAGAGGCAAAACATATCTATATAAAGCATGGAATTGAACGAGAAAATGGCTGGAAAATTGAAGAGTTGAAGAGTCATCGACTGATGCAGTGAAGAAGGAAATGATAGATTCTAAGTTAGAAAGCAAGATCTGATGAAGTGTTGAAGCTAGTTGAAAGTGAAGGATTGAAGTGAAGGTAGAAGAGCACACAAAGGATCTGGTTATGCAAATATAGTTGCAAATCTACAAGTCAAATTATTTATTGTTTCTTATTAGCATTTGTAACAAAGAAATCTCTTAACCAAGTAGACTTAAAAGTATTATTGTAAAATCATTGAAAAATGTAACATTCTAAAGAGTGTTTGAAGTCCTCTAACAAGGAAACTCCTAATAGGGTGAATATCCTAATAGATCTAAGTTAAATCCCTTGAGCATGTCACACCTAACAATGTGCATTGTAATCTTTAACCAGATTGTCTCTTAACCAAGCGTACTTTAGAAGAGTATTTTCTTAGTGGGTGACATTTCCCATAGTAGTTTTTCCCAAAGCTGGGTTTCCACATTAAATACTAGTGTTATATGTGATGAATGGTTTATGTGATTAATTTACTAATTGTTAAAGTTTATTTATTATTGTTAGTAAATAGTAAATTGTGTTTAATCGAGTTAATCAGAGAAATTTTTTAAAGGTACAGAGACTCAAGGATTAATGATTCACCCTCCTCTCTATAATCCAATAATTGGTATCAGAGATAAGTACTCTGAAGAGATAAGCTTGAAAGACTAGATTAAAAGATCTGAAGATATATAGGAGAGAAGTACCAAAGCTGAACAAGGAAAGTTTATCAACATGGAAAAGTAGGAGGAGGTTGTATTTACCTAGGATTGGAGAATCTACCCTAAGTCTTTTGGATAATGACTACACTCCATTGCCTCCCAAACCCATGATAGTTGATCAGATGAGAGAAAGGAAATAACACAACTCAGTAATGATTGAGATTGCTTCTTCCCTAACTGATGTTGAATTCAATGATGTTAAGGACTGTGTTAATTCAAGAGAGATGTGGGATAGGCTTACACTTGTATATAGAGGAGATCAACATGTATAAAAGGATAAGGTTGATAGTCTCTGAGGAAAATATGATAAAATGAGGATGAAGGATGAAGAGAACATTACTCAATATAGTTTCAGAATCAAGGAAGTTGTTAGTGCCATCAAAGGTGTTGGCGGAACATTGACTAATGAGGAAGTGGTAATTAAAATTCTAAGAACTCTTTCTTCTAAGTATTCTATTAGAGTATCTGATATTCAAGAACTGAGATCCATACGAAATAATATTGTTACTCTTAAATCCCTAATTGATAAGTTAACTACATTTGAGCTAAGTAATTATGATAATAGTCTACCAACCATTGAAATTGCACTTAAATCATCTTTGAGCATTGGAACTTCAAGAAAAGAAAGAGAGAATCATAGTAGTTCATGTGAAAGTGAATATGATAGTATCCTAAACAAAGAGAAAGAACAAGAAGAATTGGAAGCATTGTTGGCTAAGAGACTACCAAGAGGTAAAGGAAAGTACAAAGGTAAATTACCCCTGAAATATTTTAATGTGATAAGATTGGTTGCATTGCATCTAGATGTCTTAATAATGACATGAATGATAAAAAGTGACAATAAGGAGAACTGATATTAAATATTTAGAGACTACAAGGATAAAGGTAAGAAGTCTTGCTACCTAGCCGAGGAAGGTGTAACCAATGATGAATCAAATGATCCTGAAGAATAATACGAAGTTGTCTATGTTGTTGTAAAGGAAGACTTAGATGAAGAAAAGCATGAAGATGAAAAAGTAGTTATTTATCATGTAAGTAAAGTTGACCCATAGATCATTGATAGTGGATGTTCTCATCATATGACTGGTGATATGGATAAGTTTGAGAACCTAGAAGAGTATGATGGAGGATTTTTTAGATTTGGCAATGATGCTCCATGTCCTGTTAAAGGTAAAGGATCCATTGTATTGAATGAGAAGATGAAATGTAATGGTGCATATTGGGTTAAAGGTCTAAACTAAAATATATTGAGTGTTGCACAACTGAACAATACTGGCCATCAACTAGAATTTCATAATATAAAGGTGAAGATTTATGGTATTGATGGATATCTAATTGGAACATGTGAACAATCAAAAGGTAATTTATTTTATCTTGATACTACTGCTAAGAGTTTATTATTTGTTAAAGTTGAAGATGTATGGCTATGGCATAAAAGATTGTGTCATGTAAATTTTGATGACATGATTAAGATGAGAAAAAGAAATAGATTCATAGGTTTATCAAAATTAATCAAACCTGATAATGTGATTATTCATCCCTAAAGTTTTATTTTCTATTAGTGTCTTATATTTAGTCATTTTCTAGGCAATGTTGGTTGGTCATCACTGCGACTGAGTCATCGTATATAGTCCAAGTCATGTATATTGTACATTTACCAAGCAGTAGTCACTACCGAGTAAAAAAGTAGTCACTGAGTACTTCAGTATTAGTTGAGTCATCTTTTGCCAAGTTATGTAAAGAAGACAATGTCGAGCACCAGGGTATAAAGAACAATGAATGTCGAGTGCTAGAGATATCAAAAGCCAAGCAAGCCAGAATTGACATATGTGTTTTTTATGGCACAAACACTTAGGTAAACCATTTTGGCCGACATTCATATCTCATTTATTGTTTGTTGAGGAAATCATGGAGGTGATTACACTCTTGTATTGTAATCATTAATCCCTATGTGACACATGGAACCAATCATAATTAGGGAAAGTTTAAGTGGAAAAGAGAGACAATCTAGATCGTAGATCTTAAATCTTGTAGAAAATTAATTATCTATATAAGATGTTATCTGAACCCTAAAAGAGTGTGTGTGAGAGAGAAAGTGAGAATAGTAATTATCATGAGAATAAGAGTATGAAGGAGATCTCATACTTTTAGAATAGAGAATTATTTTGATGATCGAAGATAGAGTTCAATGACCGAGTAGAACAGAGCAAAGCAGTGAAGGACAAAACAAAGACATATTTGATAGAAGAGATCAAATCTATATTGTAAGGAGGAGATCTATAGTCAGCATCATAGTGAAAACTGAAGGATCAGGTATTGAGACATTTTAATAGGTGTATCAAGGTAAATCTTTTAACAGATTGGTTTTGACAGACCTTAGTAAATCTCTTAACTTAGTGCTTACTTAGTTGTAAGTCTTAAATCATTTTCCAAGGTAGATTGTATAAGTCTCAAAGCTCTTAACAAGGAAGACCCCTCATAGGGTAGATCATATTTTATGATCAAACTTGTAGCTCTAAGAGGCAAAATTTATACTGTAGTAGTGAAGATTTGTGGGTGTCATCCCCACCCCAATTTTACCTTTCAAGGGTTTCTGGGTAACCAAAATCATTGTGTTATGTTTACTTTTATGGGTGATGTTTAGCTTATTAGATCTGTTACACTATTGAATTTTATGCTTATGCTATGCAAGTTTCATTTATGTCAAAATGGATAAATCAGTGATATTTGATTCACCCCCCCCCCCCCCTCTTAGTATCACATTTTCCTAATAGATTTCCAACAATTGGTATCAGATCTTAGTCTCATAAAGAAGTCTAACCACTTGTGAGATAAAGATCTTGAGATGGAGACTTATAAGTTGGGAAAAATCATAGAGAATCAGAAGATTGACATTCAGCTTGCATTACAACAACTTGAAGTAGCCAGAGGAGAACTAAATAAATCCTTAAGCAGAAGAAGAGAAATAGCTATTCAACAAAATGAAACACAATATCAAGAAGAGGATACTGTTGGACTATTTGATAGTGGAAACTCTGTGGAAAGTGATAAATCCATAAAAGAACTACTGGAGAAAAACAACATACTAAATGAGGACATCAAAAATCTGAAGAGAAAACAAGAAATACAATCTGTGAGACTCTGTGAAGTAGTTGAACAGAAAAAGAAAGCTGAAGAAGATAAGACAATGGCTGAAGAAGATAAAAGACAAATATAAATGAGACTTGATGAAAGGACAAGTGACATGCAAAGATTGACAAACAATCAACTAGACATGGTAAATCAACTACTACTAGTTAATCAATAATTGGGCAGGAAAGATGTGGAACTCACCAATCTAAGATCAAAAAACAATCAACTGAGGAATGAACTAAGATCTAAAAAGGAGATTAATGAAAGGATGAACAAGCCTAATGAAGTTGTGAGATATTTTGAAGAGTTGTTAAGGTTAGCTAGAAGATCTAGTGATACATCTGGACTTGGACATGATGAGCACTTATCATCCATTAAGGAAAGTGAATCATCAAAGAGTGGAGAGAAAAGGAATGCAAAACCAAAGAACAACAAGTCCACATGCCATCACTGTAGAAAGCTAGTACATATAGCCAACATCTGTAGAAGAAAACATGGTAAGTCTGATCCTAAACCAAAATTCAATGGACATTGTTTTAACTATAAGACATGTGGACATCAGGCACATGAATGCAGGACAAAGGCTAGTAATCCACCCACCTCACCTAAATTTCAAGGACACTATTTCAACTGTCAGAAATATGGTCATAGAGAATTTGAATGTAGATCAAACTCCAAATGGTCATCGAATCAATAGATTAAGTCACCTAAGAAGGGTAATACATACAATTGGGACTACAACACTTGGTACATTTGTCATTACTATGAAAATATGGTCACATTGGAACAAATTGTTTGAAGACACATTTTAGGGGTAAATCCAAGAGTTGGATGAATGGAAGTATGGTATATTATAAATGCAATAAGATTGATCACCTAAAGAAAGACTACAGATCACAAATACCGAGCAATGATCAAAGCAAGAATGAAGAAACCATTGAGAAAATGAGAGATCGGATGAACAAAACATAGAAGAGGAAAGAAGAGGAAAGCAGTAGTGAATCTAGTACACTTGAGGTCACCCAATCTGATGGATCAGGTGATCACACTACTTTGAACTAAGAAAAGAAGGTATGTATGGAACTAAATCTTATAATATTTTAATCTTACATCACTTCCTAACATTGGTTGAGAAAAATTCCACATCTACATAGATTAAGATGCATTAGGACAAATTTGAGAAAAGAACTACACTGCATATTTGATGTCGAGCATCAGTATTCTAGTCTATAGTGACTAAGTCACTAGTGTTTTTTGAGCACCTATGATAGCTGAGATGTGATGTACACCAAGCTATAACCAAATGGTTGTATCGACTGAGCCTATGTTGATCGAGTTTAACATGAGATTGTTGAGACAATTGTATCTCGCCTAGAAAGTGTACAGATCATTAATGAAGCCCTAATCTGACCATTTGAAGTCTATAAAGTGGTAAGTTGTCATTTATTTCATTCCACCAGTGAATTGAGAAATTTTAGAGCAATTCAGAGAATGAGTAACCAGTGAAATTAGTGTTAAGTATGATTTACAAAAATCTTCACAGCGTGTCATCGACAAAATATTTGAAGAACACTTGTGCAAGGTATTTTACGGAGTAAATATTTTTAGTATTTTAACCCTTAAGTTGAAAGACATGGCATCATCATCATCAGCTACAATGAAGAAGCAAGGAAAAGAGATTTTTAATGTACAATTAGTGAGGAATGAGGTGTGCAAGCCACAGAAATTTTAGTTCATTCTGGAAAGTGCAATCATGGGAGATCTGATTGGAGCCCTATCATCAATTCCTAAGAAATTCTTAATGATAAATGATATTTGGTCATGTTATATGTGCAAGATTGGAGAAATTAGTGATTATGAATGAAGAGATGCATACGATAAACTATGCAACAATGGGGTGTTGAAGTCGGAACACCAGAAGGTTTCTAAGCAAGGGTTTGTTTATGCCCTTGACTTTCCACAAAATTTTAAAGTAGAGTGGATCAAGATTGTACTAAGTGGGGTACATGATATGAAAATATGGTTAGAGGATGGACCAATCCAAATCACCAAAGACATGATTCACCAGGTAACTGGATACCCTAAACTCACTAGGAAGAAAACAATGAGATGTCAAAGGAAGGAGGAAATACAAGCAAACACACAGGTAGTATGGAACAAGCGGGGCATGACTATCTCTACTATCATTGACCCAAAAATTGAATTTGCAATAAGAGTGATAGCACACAAATTTTATCAGTCAAATCAGTTGGATAGTGTCCCATGCATGGCAATGGACCAAGCTTGGAAGATAATAAAGAAGGATCATACATACGACCTTGTTGAACTCTAACTAACACAACTTCGCAAGAATCTTACATCAAACTAGAAAGCAAAGAATTCTATGTGTAAGTTTGGTTCCCTACTTGTCTGTTTATTTTTCTACATTCAGAAAAGTTTTCCTACTGTTGGAGGAGTAGATGGGATAAGAGTAGACCAATGACGGTTCAGGTTAATGAGTTTATTGGTCAAATGGGTGATAATTTTAAAAATATTATGGAGAATTACTTTGTGGAGCTTAAGAAGAAAATGAGGAAAAGAAGTAGAATTCGTGTATCCTTAATAGAGAAATACAATCAGGACATATGCTTTCTAGTTGAAACTGACCTCACATATGCTCAAGCTATAATACCGAGGGTATCATGGCTAATGTCATTACCTTATGAGGTAAACATTAATGAAACAACAGCAGCTTTTACAACCTTTTAGATGAGGAAGTTGATAAGAAGGCTACATATTTTGGAACCTATGAGGAAGCTAAGGCTAAGATAACCATGGGATTAAAGTCTAGTACCATGGAGAGAAAGAGGAAAAATATAGTGAAAAACATTGTGAAGATGATAGAAGAAGAAGAGGTAGATGCACCTCTAGAACTGACTCAAGGATTAGGAGAAGATAAGTCAAGTGAGTCTAGTGAAAGTGAAGAGGAGGAGAAAGTGGTAAAAAAGAAAGGAAAGAAGGCATCAATTTCCAAGCCCATAAGGAAAGTAATATAGAAACCAAAGCCCATCTCCTCACTGGTACTTAGGCCAAGAATTAGGGCATCCTCTACTTCTGTAGCTGTCGAGCCTCAAAAGAAAACCCCCACATCAAGGAAAATAAAAATAGTTCAACCTAAGGCAGTGTCAAGCGAACTGAAGAAGAAACCAAAGAGAAAACTCATTTTGGAGAAGGATGATGAGGAAACTAACAGTGATGAGGAAATAAACAAGAAGGTATCATTATAGAAGAAAACATTGACTATGGATGAAATATTCCACAACATCAAGAGCATTGATGGACTAGCAGGCTTCAAACAAATAAAATTTGAAAGGATGAGTATTGAGGATAAGGAAAAAGTAGAAAAAGAAATGCTTGAGATGCTCTGTATATTTAAGATGATACCACTTCAATTGGGTAATTTGATTCCTGATGATTTATATTAAAGGATAGCACAGAAATAGGAATATTCCCTTATGATAGAAAAGAAAATCAGGGAAAGCACACTTTCTCAAGTCACACCAGACTTATCCCCTTCTTACATTCAGCTGTATATGGAGTAGTATAGAAATAGATTCATTCCCAAGCTCTGAGCATACTCTATCCTTCAACATAAGGTTGAAGATGTTGTTCAACAAATTCTAAAGGTTTGGAAGATCATTTTTGGTCTAATAATTGATAAAAGTGCACAACGGGATGCTAGCACATCTATGGGAATTGTATTAGATAATAAAGAGGATGTTAGTGAACCTCTAATTCAAAAGGAAATGGCTCAGAGGATTGAGGAGTGTGAGAAGATAGCTAAAATAACCATTATTGATATCATTGAGGACACCCCAGTGAAAACTCATTTATTGACCGAGGAATAAATTCAAGCTGAGGTAGCTAAAGATAAATCTTTTCCAGATAGTAATCCAGTGTTATTACAAGTGCTAGATTATCCATA
This sequence comes from Chamaecyparis obtusa, assembly GCA_027943335.1. Taxonomy (NCBI): domain Eukaryota; kingdom Viridiplantae; phylum Streptophyta; class Pinopsida; order Cupressales; family Cupressaceae; genus Chamaecyparis; species Chamaecyparis obtusa. The sequence continues at coordinate 820,142 of BSBK01007700.1, forward strand.
TATTGAGGATACATCAACTGTTAAAGTTACCTCTACTAGTACACATATAGTTATAGTTGATATGCTAGCCAGTCATAGTACTACTACCGAGGAACATGACAAGTCATTAATTACACCTATGCCTAAATCTATCGAGGAGTCAAGTAAAGAGAAAGTAGAAAAGTTTGCATTGGTTGTAGTAAATCCTCATGTGGAGGAAAAGGAAACAAAAAATAGAGACACAAAAAGAAAAAGTTATTCAAGAGCCTAAGGAGAAAGAGGCAATAAAAGCTCTTAAACATATGCCGAGTGGTACAACACCTAGGAAGAAGTCACAGAAAAAGAAGGAGAAATCTCCTACTCCACAGGTGACACTCGAGAAAGTTATTGTGATTCCTAAATGGGACACAAATAACTTGACCTATGATCAGATGCAAATTCTATAAGATGTGCTAAAGAAGAAGAGAAAATAGGAAGAAATGAGAAGGGGACATCAGCAAAAGCAAGTGCTTCATGAAATAAAAGGTATATTCATCGATGCTTTTGATATGACTGATGTAAATGATTTTGACCCTATTCTGGAACAACTTGTTCACATTTTCAAGAAAGTGACTAATGATAACAATGAGGCTAATCATAAGTTATTGTAGTGGTCAGAAAATAAATTTGAGACCAAGGTGCTAAATAAGCTCTCTGCAGACATTGTAGTGAAGCAAGTAGAACTTTCCACCTTAATAGAAAACTTAGAAGAAGTTATACAAAATGCACATTCTTTGTACAAGAAATTGTGTGATGTAGAAGTGTTTACAAAGGACAACTAGGATCTGGTAGACAAGCTACAATTAGATATCAAGTTTGTAGGCCATTCATTGAGTTTGGATGCAAGTTCCAGCTCTATGCATTATACCAGGCTTCTACATACCCAAGGGAGGTTAGCCGAGTTGATGGCTAATGATGGTAAGATAAGGGCTCACTTACTCTCCATTCAAACTATGTTAACACCTCATCTGGAGGCCATGCAAAGAGAGTTAGTTATGGAAAAGGAATTAGTTCAGAAAGATCCCCATCTTTCTATTGTCAAGAGCCTAGTTGACCTAGCTGTCGACCTAGAGGTAAAGTATGATATTTTGAAGTTTGCAACATCTAGTTGGGACAATGCATTTCATATGGTCATGCAGCTTCATAAACCATATCTAGACAAGTATTTCAAGATCCCTATACCCCAAGAACTTCAAGTGACAAAAACAAGGGGGAAATAGGAGTGACATGACATGTTAAGTCACAAATATGGAACAACATCAGAAAGAAGAATAAGAATGAAGAAAGAAGCAATGAATGGTATGACATACTAAGTTTTGGTAAATGTTTATATGTATTTGAGTATATGTCAAATAAGGAAGTCTTATGTGTACAAATGTAAATTTGGTTTTGAAGAACGAGTTAATTTTTAGGGGGAGCATTTTGTAAACATTTTGTTTGTACTAAGTACTCTTGTAAATGTATTGAAAATGTCATGGCGAAGTGTTTTTGCCACTAATGTCAAAGGGGGAGATTGTTGATCCCTAAATTTTTCTTGTCTATTAGTGTCTTACACTTAGTCATTTTCTAGGCAATGTTGGCCGGTCATCACTGCGATCGAGTCATCATATATAGGTCGAGTCATGTATATTGTACATTTACCAAGTAGTAGTCACTACCAAGTAAAATAGTGGTCACCGAGTACTTCAGTATTAGTCGAGTTATCTTTTGCTGACTTATGTAAAGAAGATGATGTCGAGCACCAAGAACAGTGAATGTCAAGTGCTAGAGATATCAAATTTCAATTAAGCCAGAATTGACATATGTGTTTTTTATGGAACAAACACTTAGGTAAATCATTTTGGCCGACATTCATATTTTATTTATTGTTTGTTGAGAAAATCACAAAGGTGAGTATGCTCTTGTATTGTAATCATTAATCCCTATGTAACACATGGAACTAATCAAAATTAGGGAAAGGTTAAGCAGAAAAAAGAGACAATCTAGATTGTAGATCTTAAATCTTGGAGAAAATTAATTGTCTATATGAGATGTGATCCGAAACCTAAAATAGTGTGTGTGAGAGAGAAAGTGAGAATAGTAATTATCATGAGAAGAAGAGTATGAAGCAGATATCATACTCTTATAATAGAGAAGTATTTTGATGATCAGAGATAGAGTTCAGTGACCGAGTAGAATAGAGAAAAGCATTGAAGGACAGAACAGAGACATATTTGATAGAAGAGATCGAATCTATACTATAAGGAGGAGATCTGTAATCAGCATCACAATGTAAACCGAAGGATCATGTACTAAGATATTTTAATAGGTGTATCAAGTTAAATCTTTTAACAGTGTGGTTTTGACAAACCTTAGTAAATCTCTTAACCAAGTGCTGACTTAGTTGTAAGTCTTAAATCATTTTTCAAGGTAGATTTTATAAGTCTCAAAGCTCTTAACAAGGTAGACCCCTCACAGGGTAGATCATATTTTGTGATCAAACTTGTAGCCCTAAGAAGCAAACTTTATATTGCAATAGTGAAGATTCATGGGTGTCATCCCCACCCTAGTTTTACCTTTCAAGGGTTTTTTGGTAACCAAAATCATTGTTTTATGTTTATTTTTATGGGTGATGTTTAGCTTATTAGATATATTACACTGTTGAGTTTTATGCTTATGCTATGCAAGTTTCATTTATGTCAAAATGGATAAATCAGTGATATCTGATTCACCCCCCCCCTCACTATCACATTTTCACAATAGATTTCCAACAGTGATATGTAAGGAATGTGAGATTGGTAAGATGAAAAAATCAAATTTCTCAAGAAAATCTTACTCTACCAATGGTATTTTGGAATTAGTTCATACTGACCTTTGTGGTCCTATGAATATACAAAGCTATTATAGAGATTGGTATTTCATTTTGTTTGTTGATGACTATTCAAGAGTGATGTATGTTATGCTTCTAAAAGAAAATTTTGATGTATTCTAAATATTCAAGTGGTATAAAGCTAGAGTTGAAAAGGAAATAGGTAAACAACTGAAATATTTAAGATCAGATAGAGAAGGTGAAATTGTCTCTGATGTATTTACTTTCTTCTACAATGAAAATGGAATCAAAAGACAAGTATCTTCACTAAGGACTCCACAAAAAAATGGTATAGTTGTGATAAGGAATAGATCTATATTTGATTGTGCTGGAACATTGTTGATTGATAAAGAAGTTGCACAAACATTCTAGAGAGAAGCCATTAGTATTGTTGTCTACACACTCAACTGAGTACAATTGAAGAAAGGAACCAACAAGACCCCCTATGAACTCTGGTATGGGCATACACTGAATGTACGTTACTTTAAAATATTTGGAAGTAGGTGTTACATATTGAAAGATGATAGAAATAGAAAGTTTGACTCTAAAGGAGATGAAGGTATATTCCTAGGTTATTCATCAAAGAGAAGAGCATATAAATGTTTGATCAAGGCTACTAATAAATTGTTGAAAATGAAAATGTGAGGATTGATGAATTTGTAGAAAGGAATAAAGAAGATAGCAAAAAGGAACCTGAGGATTATAAAAGATTTGTTTATGTACAGGAAGATAATTAAGTTGATGCAACCGAGATGCAAGAAGAAGGAGCTGAGGAACAAAATGAGCCTCAACCGAGAGAGGAAAAAACTAATGATTGGTCTACCGAGTTTGTATTAGAAAAATATGTGAGAAGACATCACTCACTGAGAAAGATCATTGGAGACAAGAATGTAGGAGTCATGACAAGAAGTAAGTTGAAAGATAACACATGTTTGATTTTTGAGTTTGAGCCAAGATTAGTAAAATTTGCACTAGGAAATAAAGATTGGGTTAACGAAATGAAAGAATAAATAGATCAAATTGAAAATAACAACCCTTGGTCACTGGTATCGAGACCTAAGGATAAGAATGTGATTGGAACAAAGTATATTTTCATAAATAAACTCAATGAGAAAGGAGATGTGATCAGAAACAAAGTGAGATTAGACTACAAAGGGTATGCACAAGAAGAAGGTATTGACTATGGAGATACATTTGCCCCTATTTTTAGATTAGAGGTTGTAAGGATATTACTTGCATATGTTGCCTATAAAGGATTCAAATTTTATTAGATGGATGTTAATTCTACATTTTTAAATGGAATTCTTGAAGAAGATGTGTATAGTGAACAACCTGAAGGATTTGTTCGAAATTCTGGCAAGGATATGGTCTACAAACTACACAAGGAACTCTATGGATTGAAGCAAGCACCCTGAGAATGGTATGAAAGATTACACTCTTTCTTAATCAAGATTAGATTTCAAAGGATAAGTGATAACAACAATTCATGTTTGAAATATGATAGTACTGATAAGATTTTGATTTTTGAGGTATTTGTTGATGACATTATATTTGGTGGAAATGAGATAATGTCTAAATCATTTACTGAGGAGATGAGAAAGGAATTTGAGATGTCTATGATGGGAGAGATTAAATTATTTATTGGACTTCAAATTCAACAAGTAAAGGATGGGATCTAAATAACACAATCTAAGTATATCAAGGAGATCCTAAAGACATTCAAAATGGAAGAATCTAAATTGGTAGGAACACTGATGGCTATTGGTTGTAAATTGTCAAATAAATATGACACAAAGGAATTGAATGAGACACTTTACCAATACATGATTGGTAAACTACAATATGTTTTTCACAACCGACCAAATATTGCACATTTAGTTGGTATAGTTGCAAGGGTTTTTGCGAACCCAAAGGAGACACATATGTCTACAGTGAAAAGAATATTTAGATATCTAAAAGGGACTGAAGATTTCAGTCTGTTATACACAAAAGGAGGATATTTTGATATTAAAGTTTATATTGATTCTGATTGGGTTGGAAATATTGATGACAAAAAAAGCACAAGTGGAAGAGATTTATTTTTAGGAGAAAGGTTAGTGACATGGTTAAGTAAGAAACAAATTTGTATTTCACAATCTACTATCAAAGTTGAGTATGTTGATGCAACTATGAATTGTTCAAATATAGTGTGGATCAAACAATTACTTGAAGGTATGAAAGAAGAGATTACTGATCCAGTTGCTAATTTTTTATGATAATACTAGTGCTATTAAAATATCAAAGAATCATGTGATGAATTCAAAGAAAAAAAAAATTTCTATCAAGTATCATTACTTGAGAGAGAAAGTACAAGATAAGCATATGATATTGGAGTATGTGAATTCAAAGGAACAAATAGATGATATATTTACCAAACCACTACCAAAGGATGCTTTTGAGCATCTCCGAGGTAAGCTAGGGGTTCTTCCCCTATCCAATATTCAATAAGGAAAGATGCATGTTGCATCAATTCAAGTATTCATTAGAATATCTATTTTGTGAGTTGATACTAGTGTTCACTCTTTAGGGGAAGCCTAAAGTTGTGAAAAGAAGTATATGACTACAATAAGGGATCAATACATTTGAGGTATAATGTACTTCATGAGAAAAAATTTTAGGAGTACATGTCTTTGGAATTGTTTTCAAAGAGGGAGAATACTATTGATGATTATTATGAGGGATAATATCAATAATTATTGTTAGAAGGAGAATATTTCTGATACATTGATGTTGCATAGAGAGGGAGAGATGAAATTGGTGAAGATCTAGTAAAGGGATAGTAATGAAGAGCTCTCCCCTATTTAGGAAACTCTATAGTGGTGTGACCTTAGGTGTCTCCTTTTCAACCAAACTAGCTTGGAGGAGTGTTTTTCACCTTTGAAAGATCCTGCAACTTCCACAAACTCTCTATCTTCTTAGAAGATCCTATGTCTTCTTGGGTAGAAATACCTTCTACTGGACTTTACCTCAAAATAGGAACAAATAGGAACCTATGTATTGGAAAGGGGATGGAAAGGTTCCACACTTACCAAGTGTCTCTAAAAGAAGTGATCTTCAATCCCTTAGAATATCTAAGAATCCAGATAACAACTTTGGCTTTTATGCCTTCCTGGCTTGTAGCCCTGTGAGCGAGGTTTTAGGGGATTGGTTCTATATTTTTTGAAAGGGACTACAAAAAAAATTATAGATTTAGACACCTTTATTGATTTATGCTAAAATCCCAAAGTAATATTTCCCAACCTGCAAGGAAACCACCAAACTATTCCTGATCCACTAGGCCTAATGGAGCTAATGGGGCTTGGTTACTTAAGGAAGTTTTCACCAGCCAACTTTCCTAGAAAAACCACCAATTGAAATGGTGTTAGAGATCCCAAAGAGACAAAAATCCACTATCATATTTCTTTTATCCATCCCTGAAGTGCTATTGTCACTTCATTCTCTTATACACTAGTCCAAGCACATAGAGATGCTTGGACTAGGGCCTAAAAGAAAACCAAATAGAAAAATCCCCCTTCTCCTCAATCTTTGAGGATCTAAAGTACATTTACCCTACTTTCATTTCCCCAATTTACATGGGATTTCCATGGTGGAAAATCAAGTTAGGGCATGGAGTTGTTGAAACCTTGGTTCAGGAGGGTTTCTTGTGCACCTGGTGAAGAAATCCTTGTATATTTTGCCTCCAATCTCAAAAATGACTTAATCCAAGTGCATTGGAGACCCAATTCATGTTAAATATCAAACCTCCAAGTCTCCTTCCTCTAAAAACAAGTACAGTTTTGTACACAACCGATTCTTAGTCCAGAATATAGGAAAAATAGGGAAATTTTATTGATTTGAATGCTAAATTACATACCCTATCTTCCAACTTCCTGAAAGGGCTATTTGAAGATATTTCCAAATGAATTCAACCATTTTTCAAAGGTTGTGACCATTTGGGAGGTTTTTATAAGTTGTTAGCAACTTTTCAAAAAAGTTGTTGAGCAACATTCCTTGCATTGTGCAACTTTTTGTAAATGTTGCATTCTTTCTCCTAAGGAGCCTATAAGGCCTAAGCCTTGGATCCTAAGGACCCCAAATGATATAAAATTATTAAAATAACATAAAAAGACACCTACGATAACATAAATACCTAAATGTGCCTTTGGACCATATTCAAATCCCATGGTTTATAATCACACCAAGGGTGACTAGGCCTTACAATTGGCTTATTATCTAGAACTATGATGTTGTCTTTAACCCCTGGGCATGAAGGCCCTTGGGTACATCCTTGGAGACCCCTGATGAAGATCTTTCATTGAAGAATATAGGGAGGTGCCCCGGCACCAGACAGTAAAGAAGAAGATCAGATATAGAAAAGAAGAATATTGTTAGTGATAAAGGAATAGTGAAAGAGGGAGAATATGAATAGAGAAGTTACAATTCATAAAATGACAGTGAAGTGTTACCATCATCAATTAAACACTGAAGATTTTTAGTGTGTTTCCATCAATGTCGAAGAGGGATATTGTTACTATAACTGATGGTGATGATGATGAAGACTGACCAAGATCAAAGGAATACAAGATAGTAGAAAGGTTAGATCAGTTATTGTCTTTTCATTGATGTCAAGAAATTGATTTATGGTTTATAGTGTGTTTCCATATCATTAGGTTTATGAGATAAGATGAATGAGTTAAAGATATGAAGAAGTGAGATGTTATGAAGTTGAAGAAATTAATTGGGCAACTGATGTAGATAAGGTAATGGTAAGGATATGTTGATATAATTATTTTCTACCTAACATATAATTATATCAAGTCGGTAAAGTATAGTAATGAATATTTTTCAAGTCAGTAAGAAAAAGAGTTTTGGCTACCGAGTAGGAAAAGTCACTCAATAAAGATAAAAGGTAAAAGGAAGTATGTTTTGGTAAAGGAAAAGTAACTCAAGATATTGAGAAGGAAAGTTTTAGGCATCGAGCGAAGTTAACTGAAATACAGAGTTAGCCACTAATAAAGGAACAATAATTAAATACAAGGATTAGAGTGACATTTAATTATTAGCTATAATGAGCTACATGATCATGATGATAAAGGAAATTTAGTTAGAGAGATCTACAATCAGGAAAATACAAGGTGATGATCTATGGCTTAGATCTAAATGGTTAAAATAGAAAGAACAAATTTCAAGAAAGTTCAAGTTCCTAAGTAAAAAGAAAATGTGTTACTGAGATCCAGATTCAAGGCATAATGAATTGGCTGGTTAAGATTGATCAAAGGAAAATGTAATAGAGGAGATTAAGAAGAAAAACATATCTATATAAATGATGGATTTGTATGAGAAAATGGATGGAAAATTGAAGAGTTGAAGAGTCACTGACTAATGCAGTGAAGAAGGAAAGGATAGATTCCAAGTCAGAAAGCAGGATCTGATAAAGTGTTGAAGCTAGTGAAAAGTGAAGGATTGAAGTGAAGATAGAAGAGTGCACAAAGGATCTGGTTATGAAAAGATAGTTGCAAATCTATAGGTCAAATTATTTAATATTTCTTATTAGAATTTTTAATAGAGAAATCTCTTAACTAAGTAGAGTTAACAGTCTTATTGTAAAATCCTTGAAAAATGTAACATTCTAAAGAGTGTTTGAAGTCCTCTAACAAGGCCACTCCTAATAGGATGAAGATCCTACTAGATCTGAGGTTAATTCCTTGACTAGGTCACACCTAATAGTATGCATTATAATCTTTAACCAGATTGGCTTTTAATTAGACGTACATCAGAAGAGTATTTTCTTAGTGGGTGACAATTCCCACAGTCATTTTTCCCAAAGATGGGTTTCCATGTTAAATACTAGTGTTACATGTGATGAATGGTTTATGTGATTGATTTGCTGATTGTTAAAGTTTATTTACTATTGTTGGTAAATAGTAAATTATGTTTAATCGAGTTAATCAGAGAAAAAAAATTAGGGTATAGAGAATCAAGGATTACTTATTCACACCCCCCTCTCTGTAATCCAATAATTTTCCTTATAACAATGAATTACCTCCATGAACCAATTCAAATTAAATATTCCAACTTATGGCATTATTATCCTTTTTTCCCTTGATATCATTATTGTTTTTATTCCTCAATACATGGAAATACCTTATTTTGAGATCTATACTAGAAAAGGTGATCTCTTGACTCATGTTAAAACATTCCAAACATTGTGTGAAGACTTTTTTGATGATCATAAACTCATGGATACATTGTTTACTACAATATTTAGAGATAATGCCTTACAATGGTATTTTTCTTTGCACCCTTATTCCATTTACTCATTTGAAAATTTTTCTAATGCTTTCATTCAATAATTTCAAAATAACATCAGTCCTAAAATTTCTTTAGTTGATTTGATTCATTGTAAACAAGGCGTTAAAGAAAAATTGATGGATTTTATTGGTAGATTTAAATATTTTCATTCTCAAATTCCTTATCATGTGCCAAACATGGATGTTCAATTTATTTTCATTTCTAAGTTTCAAAAAGACCTTAGAGATATGTTATTATTTTCTATTTTTTCTTCTTTCACCCAACTATGTGTAGTGCTTCATAATTATCATCTTTCAATGAGCCATTTTGAGACCTCCAACTAGTGCAGAGGCACCTCCCTATATTCTTCAATGGAAGATCTTCATCAGGGGTCTCCAAGGATGTACCCAAGGGCCTTCATGCCTAGGGGTTAAAGACAACATCATAGTTCTAGTTAATAAGACAATTGTAAGGCCTAGTCACCCTTTGTGTGATTATAAACCATGGGCTTTGACTATGGTCCAAAGGCACATTTAGGTATTTAGGTTATCCTAGGTGTCTTTTTAGGTTATTTTAATAATTTCATAGCATTTGGGGTCCTTAGGATCTAATACTTAGGCCTTATAGGCTCATTAGGAGAAAGAATGCAACATTTATAAAAAGTTGCACAATGTAAGAAATGTTGGTCAGCAACTTTTTTGAAAAGTTGTTAGCAACTTGTAAAAACCTCCCAAATGGTCACAACCTTTAAAAATGGTTGGATTCATTTGGAAAGTTCTTTAAATAGCCCATTTAGGCGGGTGGAAGACATGGTATGTAATTTGGCATTCAAATCAATAAAATTTCCCTATTTTTCCTATACTCTGGACTAAGAATTAGTTGTGTACGAACTTGTACCTATTTGAAGAGGAAGGGGACTTGGAGGTCTAATATCTAACATGAACTAGGACTCCAATGCACTTGGATTAAGTTATTTTGGAGATTGGAGTCAAAAGATACAAGGATTTCTTCACCGGGTACACAGGAAACCCTCCTGAACTAGGGTTTCAATAACTCCATGCCCTAACTTGCTTTTCCATTGTGGAAATCCCATGAAACTTGGGAAAATTCAAGTAGGGTCAATGTACTTTAGATCCTCAAAGATTCAAGAGAAGGGGGATTGTTCTATTTGGTTTTCTTGCAGGCCCTATTCCAAGCATCTCTAGGTGCTTGGACCAGTGTATGAGAGAATGAAGTGACAGTAGCAATTTGGGGGTGCATAAAAGAAATATAATAGTGGATTTATGTCTCTTTGGGATCCCTAACACCATTTCAATTGGTGGTTTTTCTAGGAAAGTTGACTAGTGAACACTTCCATAAGTAACCAAGCCCCATTAGCCCCATTAGGCCTAGTGGATCAAGAATAGTTTGGTGGTGTCCTTTCAGGTTGGGAACTCTTGCTTTGGGAGTTTAACATAACTCAATAAAGGATTTCTAAATCTACAATTTTTTTTATAGGCCCTTTGGGAATATCTAGAACCAATCCCCTAAAACCTCGCTTATAGGGCTACAAGCCAAGAAGGCATTAAAGCCAAAGTTGTTGTCTGAATTCTTAGACATTCTATGGGATTGAAGATTACTCCTTTTAGAGAAACTTGGTAAGTTTGGAACCTTTCCATCCCCTTTCCAATACATAGGTTCCTATTTTTAGGTAAAGTCTAGTAGAAGTTATTTCTACCCAAGAAGACATAGGATCATCTAAGAAGATGGAGAGTTTGTGGGAGTTGCAGGATCTTTCGAAGGTGTAGAGTACTCTTCCAAGCCAGTTTGGTTGAAAATGAGACACCTAAGGTCACACCACTATAGAGTTTCCTAAATAGGGGAGAGCTCTGCATCACCAACCCAATAGATTTGGTTGATAAGAGTGATGTCAACTTGCAACCCTTTAAAATGTTCCAAAATCCAAAAGGACTCTCCAATATCAAAAAATCATCAAACAACATTGATGTGCAATTTGAAGTTTCAACTAAAGGTTTGGCCCCTTTGTCATCTATTTACAAACCATATCATAAATTTATACCTCTTTTTGAATCTTTATAGTATTTAATGTTGAAACTAATTAATTCTAGTATTTTGGTACTTCCTCCCATCAAATTAATTGACCTATTGATATTTGTAGCTTCACGAGATATCTTGATTACCTACATGGTGCTATTTCATATACTCCTATTTGGAAATATGAAGAGACATGTGTTTGAGGGTATGGAGAGACATGCGCAGAGACATGCATTTGGAAATATGAAGAGACACACATTTGTAAAATGAAGATACTTTTGGTTATGAAATGAAGAGTCTATCATTTCAAGATATATATCATTTATTTATGTGGTGAGTTTTTGGTATTCAATTAGAAGCATTGCACTCAAACCTCTATTATTTAATAAAAGAGATATATATTTTGGTGTGGTTAGTTTTTTCCCTACGGTTGGAATATTTTCCTAGGATAAATTATTGTGTCTTTCTATGTCTTAGTGTTCTTTATTTTTTATTATTGTTGTTTATCTTTATTTTTGGGAAAAACATCAACATGGTATCAGAGAGGGTTGGATAACAAAAAATAAGGGAGTTTCTCTTGTTCCTTAGTTTGTGTATATGTTGTAGTTTTCAATGAGTATTTTATTGGAAATTTATTTGTGTTGAATGTTGGTAGCGGTAGGAGCTATCATTCATACCTATTGTAGCAAAGCCTATTGAAATTTATTACTTCTTCTATATTCTTTGGTGATATGTGCCTTCATTCTCTATTATATGCAAATTATTTCTTATATCTTCCATTGAATTCATGCTTCTTCCATATTCTTCCTCAATTCACAATTGCTATTAGAGAAGGCTTTGATCGGTTTATTTTTTTCTCCACCATTGACAAATTATTTATTTTGTGTATTGGCTATCCTTCATATTTGTTACTTCTCATGTAATGAGGATTAAAGAGAAAACATCATCAGAGGTTTGTTTGGCATTCTATGTTTGGTGTTATCACTCAAGTCTATCAATCTTCATCTCCTAGGAGTTCTCTATGTATTTTGTTTGTCTTACCAATAGCATTTATGATATAATGATCACATGGTTATGCATGTCGATAGAAATTTATAACAAAATAAATTCAAAACATATTTTTTAAGAGTATTTGTATTATTATTTATTGTGTAATTCTCAAGGTTGAGCATGTATTCATCTCTCGTCAACATTCATTATGTTTGGCTGGTGGATTGGTCTTCCTTGTATCCATGTGGCCTTCATATTTTTTGCAATTGAATCAACATATTATTTATTTTTCATTAGTTTGTTGGAGGAAAAATCTTGGCTTCATTCTTTGTGATTATTGTCACCTTAAAAAAAATTTGATGTCTACATATGTAGGTGAATTATTTTCTCATTATGATTTATTTATATCACTTTTTCAAGCACCACATGAGAAGTTGATATTATTAGGTTGTTAATTTCTTAAAGCATAAGTGGTGAAATGGTTGAAGCATGCAGGAGTTAAAAATATCATAATGTTGATCTTTATTGAGAGACTATTTCTTTTCCATGTATTGGTGGGGATTCTTAGATTATGTGATACTATTGTGTGATTGTTCATCATTTTTTGGGAGTAGATAGGATCATTTGTGTCATGAGAAGTACAAGAAGGACTATGATCATTCAAGGGTGAACATGCAATATTATTGTGGATGTTAGAGAGTTGTTATGGTGTTTTCTTAAAGAATCATGACATTTTGATTTTCATTGTGTCTTCTACAGAGTTTATTCCATTATTTATTGTTGTTTTGTTTTTAGTGTGGTGTAAGATCATTTTGGGTGTTTCTAAATTTCACTATAGGTAGAGGATTAAATTGGTGGTAGAGGAATAAAGAATAGGGAGTCTACAACATGCTCACATAAGCATAAACATACATACACTATGGAGCTAGAGGCTCAAGTAACTAAATTGAAGTATTTTTTTCTCAAGGGGTTCAAGTATCACCTGGAGGGCATTATTATTTGACTACAATAAAGAGATAAGTAGTTTATATTAATTTCTATAAAATAATGATCATAAATTCATTGGGAATAGTGAATCATGTATAATTTTAACATTGGTTTTTGAATCTATGAACTATTATTAATATCTCTAAAATGTTTCTAGGATGGATCGAGGACATATTGAGAGATTGCATTCAAGGGTGAGAAAGAATTTGATGCATTCTATGAGTAAGACATGCAAGTTGAATAATGGAGACATAATTTGTTGTCATAGGGTTGATAACTAGAAACATTGTAGATTGTCTGATGATCAGTTTCTTCTAAGAAGAGGAATTAAAATTCAGAGGGATCTTGAGTGATAGATGAAGAGTTCTATGTTATTTGTAGAGAATCAACAAGCTTGTGTAGCAGTGTGACTGCAAAAGCTCCTTGTTTGGTCAAACATTGGAGTGTGAATCAAAGTTGTAAGTATGTTGCACCCTATTGAGAGGGAATCTCAAATGAGAGAGATTCTCAACATTCAGATGATCTTTTATGTTCTTTAATGCATTTTTCTTTGAGATGGATAAAATTAAGGTGAAAGCCCTTGTTAATGTGTTATTCTCTATGAGGGATAAGTTCAAGGTGCAATCCCTTGTTAATGAGTTCTTCTCTCAGAGGGGAAATGTTTGAGGTGCAATCCCTTATTAATGATTTCTTCTCCATGAGGGATAATTTTGAGGTGCAATCCCTTGTTAATGCATTCTTCTTTGTGAGAGAAGTTTGAGGTGAAAGCCCTTTTTCCACTCTTTGGGAGTAGCCATGGTGGAAGTCATGTGTGAGACTCCATGACTTATTGTTTTTTTCCTTCAACCTATGGGAGTAGCCATTGTATTTTTCATGATGACATAAAATTTGTAAATGATATCTTCTTTGCTAAGAGGGAGTGTTGATGTTTGTAGTTGCATGAAATATCATGATTACCTACATGGTGCTCTTTCATATACTCACATTTTTAAATATGAAGAGACATGTGTTTGAGGGTATGAAGAGACATGTATTTGTAAATATGAAGAGACATTCTTTTAGAAAATGAAGAGACTTTTGGCTATGATATGAAGAGTCTCTCAATTCAAGATATATAGCTTTGCTTTATGTGATGTATTTTTGGTATTCAATTAGAAGCATTGTACTCATACCTCTATTATTTAATAAAATATATATCGTTTGGTGTGGCTAGGTTTTTCCCTCAAGTTGGAATGTTTTCCCAGGATAAATTGTTGTGTCTTTCTGTGTCTTAGTATTATTTATTTTTGTTTATTATTTTTTATCTTTATTTTTGTGATTGATTTTATTGGTAGAATTAAATATTTTCGTTCTCAAATTGCTTATGGACTGTGCTAAACATGGATGTTAAATATATTTTCATTTCTAATTTTCAAAAAGACAATAGAGATAAGTTATTATTTTTTGATTTTTCCTATTTCATCCAATTGTGTGCAATACTTCATAATTTTCATCTTTCAGTGAGCCAATTTGAGACCTCCAACCCAATATATTTGGTTGATAAGAGTGATGTCATCTTGCAACTATGTGATCAAAATGTGACACACTTCTATAAACTATTGCACTTGAGAGAATCTATGAAGATGGATATCTCAAGAAGTGCCTTATAGCTTCCTATCTACGACGTGCAAGAATGTAAATATTATGCATAGTGGCTCTCACATGAACCTCAATAAGAAACCCTTGAAAGGTGCACCATAGAATGGAAGATTCAAAATGATAATGAAAGAATGAGAGATCTAAATGAAATTCAAGAGTTAAACTAGAATGCAAATGAAATAACAAGAAAGAAAAGCTAGTCTAACAATATTACAATACCTCCTAGTTAAGCTATGTGGTTTAAGCTAAATACAATAAGGAAATGCTAATCTAAGAATGCAAGTAAGCTAGAATTCAAGAGAATGCTCTAAGAATGCAAGTAAACAAAATGATAGCATAAAAATAAAATGAATGAGTGATATGAAAGAGTGAGGAAAATGTCTCAATTTAAAGAAAAATGGATGGTGGAGATTAAGAGGCAAAATCCAAGGGTAGAGAATAATCCATATTTTGACTTTAGGGCACAAGATTCTCAAGAGGTAGAATCAATGGACAAGAATGGTTAGGTAGAAATGAGTGGTGAGGATTAAGAGGCAAAAGAGATTCCACTTTTGTCTTTTTCTCTTTTCTTAAATTAGGAAATTCCTTTTTCATGTGCACACATAGGATAAAGTGGATTTTATTTAATTAAAAAGGGGACATGTTCTTTTAATTAATGAAGCTTATGACAAAGTGATTTTATTATTTAATTAAAAGGGAGCATGTTCTCTTAAATAAATATATCTTAGGATAAAATGGTCAAACTTTAGCATATAATCAAATAAATGATAAAATGATGATTTGATCAAGAAATAAGAGATTAAATAAATATGCAAAATTGATTAAGAACAATATTTAAAGTCTAGTATTTAAATTTTAATGTTTTGAAAGGGGCTCAGAGCTTACTAGACCATTTTTGGGTGATTATAGAAACCCTTTAAAATATTCCAAAATCCCAAAGGATTCACCAATATTAATAACTCATCAAACAACATTGATGTGCAAGTGGTAGTTTCAACTAAAGGTGTGGATCCTTTGTCATCTGTTTAAAAACTATCTCATAATTTTACACCTCTTTTTGAATCTTTGTAGAGTTTAATGTTGAAATTGATTAATTCTAATATTTTAACACTTCCTCCCATCAAAACAATTGACCCATCTAAACCTTTGCCTAAATTCTATGATCCTAAAGCCTTTTTCCAATATCTTCATCAACCCAGCCATGATCCTGAGAATTTTTTCTATTTCAAGACCATCATCAAAGACCTTATCTAATCCAATGCCATAATATTTGAGGGTTTTGATGATCAAGGAAATAAATGTGTTTCCCCTCCTAATCAAAATTTGTAAATCTATACCAACTCTTTACCTTTCCATTCTACCAAAACAATTAAACCTACCCACTCCTTGTCTTCCTCTTCAACCAATGTTGTTGAGTCTCACAAAATCACTACTATGAATCTTGATAATATGTGTAATGAGGATGAAAAATTTGTCAACCTTATTAATCAATTGAAACCCAAAACTAATCCAAAACATGAATCTTGCATTACATTTTATCATAATGAGACTAGTAAGGCACTTGTTAGTCCCCTTTACATTGATATGAAGATTAATGGTATTTTCTCTCATGGGGTGCTTATCGATCCCTCTTGTATAGTGAATTTTATAATTTAAGAACATATTTACATAAGATGCTTTCATCAAGACTTCTCTAATAAATCAAATACAATGATTAAGACTTTTAATGATTTTTCTTGTCCTACCCATGGTTCCATTACTTTTCCTATCAAAGTTGGTAAGAAATCCTTAAATGCCACATTTTTTGTCATCTCAAGTTTTGATCAATTATAAGTGAGACTTTGAATTCCTTTTCTCACTTCCATTGAATTTATTATCTCGCATATCCATAAGTAATTTAAATTTATCAATAATGGAGAAATTATCATTATTAATCATAGTCTTTATCAACCTTTAGCAATTCATGGGAACTTTGACCTTGAATTATTTTGGCCTATTGTGCCTCAACCATTACAACCTTACCAAGACCATCTCTTCTTATTCTACAGAAAACTCAAAGTCCAAAAGATTTGTAAATTAAGGATCTCTACGGATGTCCAATCTCCTTATCCTAGACCTAGAACCCTTCCTACACCCTCTATCCCTCCTATTTATGATTCAATCCTAACTCCTATATCTTAAAATAATCTTGTGTCCTATGTCTCTCAATCTTGAGAGGTCCCTTCCATTCTTCCTCCCAAGGGAGAAAAAAAGTCAATGTTGATTGATCCTAAACCATCCCAAATTTTAAGAAAAACCAAACACAATAGTTGTGCTCATGACTGCCACTATAGATGTTGTTCTAGGGCACATGATCTTGCTTCCCAAAAAAATTCCTCCCCTAAGACACCTTCTAATGCCTTGATTCCCTTGGATCAACCTATGCATAGACAAATGGAGGAATTTAATCTAAAGAAAATAAAATTGAATAAACATGATGAAATTTGTTGTTTGTATCAAGGATCCTGTTATGACTAATTTAGATGAAGAAGACACTCTTGATGATGATGACAATGTTTCTAATGAAAATAAAATTAATGCTAATGATTTTAGTGATATGTATGAAGTTAATAAAATCAATCATAAAATTTCTACTATATTTTCATAAATATTATCCTTGGCTCCTAGTGACAAAGTGACTCATCATTAGAGCATGGTCCTTGTTTGGAACTTGTAGTAGCTCCATTTTTCATGCTCGACATTGTCCCTCTTGTATTTTTCCCACCATCCCTAAACAATTATGAACAAAATGGGGAAGAAGGCAATATGCTTGACTAGCTCCTCATGTATGGTAGATTCTTTTATGTGTTTGCTTGTTCATAATGTGCTTCCCCTGTGATGTCTTTATTTTTATATGTTAAGTATAGATTTCTTTAGATAACCCTTGTTTCTTGTTTGGTGCAAAGTGATAAAGAAATAGACCTATCATGAAAGTCTTCTATATTAGGTATCTCAATTCTTCTATATGTTGCATGCATGTTATGTTGTGCATGTGTTTTGGTCATAAATATGATTTTGTGTTGTCTGAATGGGGATGATGCAAAGTAGTAGTAACCATCAATTATTTTGGTATCTCAATACAATAACCTAGCTAAAATAACCTTGGACACGATAACCCAGTCACAATAACTCAAACACAATAACCCAACAAAAAAATATCTTGGGGTAGTAATTGTAGATACCTAAAATTGTCATGTCAATCATGTGCGACAACTTTATTAACTTTCATCTCAATTGATTAAAGAATCTTTATTATTTAATTAATTAGTGTCATTCCTCTATATTCAAATTTTGAATTCAATATCCCCCTAATTCTATAATTGAATAAATTTAATTAATTATTAAATTATTATTTTCTAACTAATATTCTTTAGAGATTCCTCAATTATTCTTCTACAAATTAATTAAATAGTTGTTATTATTTGATTAATCCCTTAACTTCACATTAATTAATTAAATGCATTATTTAATTAATATTTTCTTCATTGTTTTTTATTAAGGTAACAACAGGTTTTGAAGGGGCCCCAAAACCCTTTAACAAAGATTATAAAAGATAAGCATGGAAAAACTGAAGGACAACAGACTATCCCATGAAGGGATAGTCCCCAAAAGGGACACTTCCCAGATTTTCAATAGACACAAGCACAAAAAACACTAGAGAACAAGACAAAAAACAAAAAGCCCTCAACAAGACAGGGCCAAAAAAAGCCTCCAGCGGTAGAATCAGGATAGAGTCTTCAAGAAGTACTCTGACTCCACCAGCTGGCTCTGCATGGTCTTGATTGATTCTTTCAGGTTCGTGATTTCCTGGACCTCTATCTTGGTCTTCTTCCTGGTAGTAGATCTTGTTCTAGTCCCCGGACCCATTTGCTAACTAGGATCAGTCATATCTTTTTCCTCAGTCATTGTGTCCTTGTTGTTGCCTTCGAGTACACTGCTCAGCGACTTCAAATTATCCAGAGTAGCTTTCATTCCAACATTGGACAGAGAAACCAGATTTTTTAATTAACTTAATATTTTCTTCATTGTTATTATTGCATTCATGTGATAATTAAAATTAATTAACTTTTCCCCCTAAGATTAAATAAATAACAATTTATTTAATTTTCTAATTCATTCATCTGAAAACTAAATAAATTTAACTAATTTATTTATTCTCCACATGTGCAATTAAATAGATTTTCTAATTTATTTAATTCTAATTATTCTTCTAGTTCTGACTAACACTAACTTTTAGTTTGACTATCCAATCAATTTTGTCAACTATCTAATCACCTTTTCTAACTAATCAACCTATCTAGTTCACTAATTAATCAACTTAGCCATCTCTTCATTCCATCTAGTCAAATCTCTAATCAAATTTAGTTCACTCACAATCAAATGAGTTAACAAGTCAATCAATTCAGTTATGCTCCTACTCCACTATCCAATCAATTGAGTCATTTGATCAATCAATTGAGTTAAACTCTCCAATCAAGCCTAATTCATTGTTCAATCTATTTAAGTCACCTCCTATATTATATAATCCTAATTGAATTCTAGAATTTCTATATAGTGAGAGCTAATTATCATAATTAAGAACCACACAATTTTAATTCTCATGTTGTCTAGTTGAGCACAAAATAAGAGCCCACATATTGCATTGAGAAAAATAATAGCAAGGGAGATATTTGGTTTGAAATGCATTTTTTATTTGATTGATTTCATTACTATTTATGCATTTCAATTATGTCTTTCTTTCTTGATGTTTAGGAATACTAATTAAAACTATTAGATCTTTGTGGTTGGATCTTTCTATGTTGTTGCAGGTTCTAGGACTACTTTTTCCCCAATGCAAAATAGTAAACCCGACACAAAGTAACAAATGGTTTTGATCCTGTAGTTATTTTTTTGTGTAGTAATAGGTCGCTTCGATGTAATCATATTATCAAGATGATGCAAGTGCCATCTAGTTGACATGATCATATAATTTATTTGACGCATCTTCCTATTTCATTCAACTCATCTACCTAATTTATGTACCACATTTTTTTAATGATAATTGCATTCTTTCTATCATTTGTTATTATTTCAAGGCTAATCTGTATGTTTCCTGTAGGGTTATTAGTTGTTATTGATAATTATCCTACGCAATTTTATGTTCATCATACACACATTTTTTTCTTTGATGTCCTAATTTTAAATTTTTTAAGAAGTTGATTTATTTTTGTTTGTGTAGATGCATTCAACGCAACTAATTCTAAAGTGATGCATCTGATAGCCATTAGTCGCAACTACTACACCCATTCAATGGATCTAAAGACTTTAAAGTTGTATGTGCATATGAAGCAACACAATTGACTCTCAAAACTGAAAGACAAAAAATTGAAGTGAAATCATCCATCCAAATATAGTAAAAGAAGGGAGGAAATTAGGGTCAATCAAGATTTCACACACACAGTAGTAGCAAAAGAATTGTCAACCAATATCAAGTATCAAGAAACCCTTAAAAATCATTTGTAAAAGTTTATAGGTATTGTGACAAATACAATTTCATTAATGTTAATGTCAGTTATCTTCATGATTATGAGATTTAAATTCTAGATCTAGGATTTTCTAGATACTAGTGTCTAATTTTTATCTTGTGGTGAGAAAGTAGCACCTTTATGTTTAAAATGAACAAACAAATCACACTTAATTTTGGTTCTCTAAAAAAAAGCCTTGTGCATTTTTTCTATTTCTTAGATCAGCAAATGTTTTAATTTGGATTGATTTGATTAACCTTGAACTATCTTGTGTTTCTTGTGTGCTTGCACATTCTATTTAAGTTAGTTACTCCTTTTTCTCAATAGAGAGGCCTATCTGGGGAAACAATCACCCTAGAGGATGACCTCAAACTAGAAAATTCCTCCAACCGGTATATAAATATGACATAGAGTAAACTCTTTAATGTCTTATACTTGAATAATCTCGGGCAGGCATGTGGGTGATAGCTCGGTCCAAGCCAAAGTACCTAAGGATCTGGTGTTCTCCATTAGAGACTTTAGTGTCTCACTCCCATTATTTGATTGGGTAGACATCATAGATCTAATTAAAAAATTTAAAATAGAGGCCACCCATTTCTCCTCTGAATATTATCTTATTTCCGTGTGAGGGGAGGAAATAATTTTCCCCCAAGATCATATCATATGTTCCCCAAGAAATTGACTCAATTGGGAAGAATTCCCCTTTGAATCAAAATATGGACAAAGGAAAAAACATGTGCACACTCAACATAACTTATGTTCTAGGGTGTGACAAGGTTATGTGTGCTAACGAAAATCCAAGCAATGGGCCTGAAATATTTTAATGAATCTTTTTGACCTTAGGATAATTACTATTTGTTTGTCTTGTTTGTTACAAGACCAGTGAAAACTTGGCTGCTTGAAAAAGTCATTGGACATACACAATACATATCAGAGTTTATTTTTTGTTAAACAACCATACTTTGCATGTGTGTTTGTTGTGTGTGTAATAATCAAAATCTATCCAAAACTTCATTATAGAGAAAACAAAGCTACCAATAGAACCATTATACGCATTTGAGAAAAATTTGATATAATTCATCTATACATGCTATGCAATTGCACTATTCATTGTACGTAACTATTGATCATAAGTTGCATCTGTAACTATTCTGCTACATAATTTTTCTATCTACTAGATTCATGATACACAACCTATATAACTATTTGATGCAATTTCTTGGTAAACTTACAAAAAATTATCAGACTAACATTAGGATTTCTAGATTTGTCATTGTCTTTGTCCAGATTTTCCTACTTCTATGATTGGCATTGGAGTCTGCATCCTTGCATTTAGCTAGTCAAACCTTTCATGCTTAGTCATATCCTTTCATTTAGGAAGTCAGAACCTTTCATATTTTTCACATGTTTTTGCATACCCCATATTAAGGATTTCCTTTTTAATTTCCAAAAATCAGAAAAAATACAAAAATATAGCTTGCATTTCCTAAAGTCAAACATCACACCTTTAGATTCATCATTAGAAATTAGAAAGAACATATTTTGGGTATTCCTATAATGATCTTAAGAATCATATTGACCTCCTCAAATTCAATTATTGTCTTGTCCTATTTATTTTCATAGACACCTCATCAATTTGTCAATTTAGTGCCAAATTTGAGGTCAAGATAATTGCCACAATCACTTGGGTCTTTCCTAAGAATATTGCATTCCAAATTTCCAAATTTTCTCTTAGGGATACCTTGTTTACACCTTAGAAATCATTTTAGTCTCATACCTAAACTGCATAATCTTCATTTACATTCACAAAA
The DNA here is from genome assembly GCA_027943335.1 of Chamaecyparis obtusa. Lineage (NCBI taxonomy): Eukaryota > Viridiplantae > Streptophyta > Pinopsida > Cupressales > Cupressaceae > Chamaecyparis > Chamaecyparis obtusa. The sequence goes on from BSBK01007700.1 coordinate 842,320, forward strand.
TTTTAAAAATCTAAAAACTTAGTCTCATATAGTCATCATTTCCCTTATTGGACATTTGCATCCCAGAATCAAAAGAAAACAAAAAAAAATAGTCATAACCTAGTTGTCATTATCATATTGCATAAACATCATTCTTAGATTGCATTCACTTAGCATCATTTTTCACATGCCAATCACAAGGTCACAAAAAATCAAAGGAAAAATATACTATTCAATGACCCAATGTTCAACCCAACTAGTGACATGGATCTTAACAGACCAAGGACATTACGATGCAACTATAGGGAGAAAATTGCATTACCACCATTTCCCCCTATGTCTCCACCAGGGGATGAATATTTTATTGTAAACATTAGGGAACAAAGCACCTAAGAGGAAATTGATCAATCCCTTCAAGACCCTAGGATTATGGCCATTATGGACGCACTACTCTCTTCAAACACCAACATATATTTTCATGTGCTTTCTCAAAACAAAGCTAAAATTCATGCTAGATTTTACGCATCTACCATAGTATAAAATACACCCCAAACCTAAATGTTTCCAATAGGGATTGTCCAAACATCATCCTCACAAATTTTCTCAATCATACCTTATAAAAATACATCGCATAACACTACCCAAGTCACAACATCTTCCACAACATTTGGAGTGCAATACAACAACCACCTCTATGCCCATAATCCCTTGACATTTACTGCTACAAAAATGAAAGAGTGCCTTCCACTATGTCACAAACCAATCTCATGGTCAAATATCAAACTATTGCAGAAAGCTCATTCAACATGGCCCCACTACCTAGTCAAATAAACATGACAAATTTTATGGCAAAACAACATTATTTCCCAAGCTCAAACACAAAATCCAAGTGGCATTCAACAAGGTGTTCTCCCTAATCAATGTCCAAATTTAATTCTCCAAGGATCACCCCCACAATAACCTCTAGTAAATTAAAACCCTAGAAATTAAGGGATACTATCCAATCTTCAAGGAAAAAATCCAAAAACTAGGTATAATCCTTTCAACTACTTTGCACCACCCCATGTTGAGGCACCATCCTATTTGCCTATGTTGAGTGAAAACCTTGGATATTGATACAATGAGATGCTATCATACCATAGTGGAAATCCCTTTATTGATCCAAACACAATGAAAGCACCACTAACACCTACTGAAGTACTAGCACAAAAAGTGTAGACACTCCAACAATAAGTAAAATATCTTCAAATTGGCACATGTAAATGAACATAGACCTTGGAAGACCTTTCTCCTTATCCTTTTTATAAGACATTATACATGTTTCCTTTTCTAGAAAAATTCAAAAAACCTAAATTTGATAAGTAAAAGAAAAAGGAAGACCCATGTGACCACATTAGATAATTTGTCATTACATGTATAGAGATAGCCCATGATTAAACTTAATGAAACTATTTCCATGAATTCTTAGTGGGTCTTCCATGGAGTGGTTCTCTCAACTCCCTCTAAGGATAAGATCTTGGAATGATCTTGCTGAAAATTTTATCTCCCACTACTCACAAAACATTGTCATTTAAGTCATGTTAATGGATCTCTGTAACACCAAGCAAAGGAATAGTGAAAAAATTTCCTCTTTCCTACAAGTTGGAGGAACATAGCCTCTAAGGCACCCTTTCACATACCAACCAAATAAAATATCCGAGTGATTATCAAGAGTTACCAATTAGACATGATTTATTCCTTGAAGTCCAAATTCATTGAGATATTTGAGGAAATTTTTAAATAGGGACTTAAGGTTGAGAGATCCCTCAGATTGAAAGGCGTCATTAAGAAAGAAACCATAACAAATCTATCATATAAAAAATCCAAATATTGGTCTAAGAATAAAAATGTATCAAATGATGACGTCAATGCCAAGGTTGCACAACAAGTCATGTGTGTCCAAGAAACAATGAATGTCCTGAACACCAACAACACTGTCAATCCTAGGGAGAATCCCTCATCAAAAAATGCCAAAAACCAACAAAGTTTTGCAAGACCATAAAATCCAAGAAGAAGTTATACTCCACTTTCTGAACCTTTTGAGATTATTTTAAGAAGAATTATACAGTCAAATTTTTTAAACCTACCAAAATTTGATGCTATGATCCAGGGCCCTCTAAACTTGCATGATGGGACAACAATAATTTCCTTGATTACCATCGTACCAAAGGACACAAAATGACAAACTATTTCTAACTAAAGAACATTTTCCAAGATTTGATCAAACATAGTGAGATCGAAGTTGTCAATAGTTATGCAACCACTAAAAAGATCACATGATATTCAAGGAACCATTAATGGATCATGAAAAATGAAAGGCTCCCTCATATTGACATAAAAAAAAATTCTAGTTTTACCTAAACCAGTCCTAATCCTAATTTGACCATAAACACTATCACTATTAGAGGTCCAAATTCTAACTGTGATGTACTACTCGCCAAACCAAGACTATAGTACAAGGGGCACTGTCCAAACTATTAGTACCCTCCAATTCATTTACCTTTTCCACTAGTTAATATATCCTATTGGATCATATCAAGAAGACCCCTGCCCAAATTTCTATATTCAAACTATTGCATATATCACCAAACCATAAAATAATTATAGACAAGGCCCTACATGAATCATCAGTCTCACATGACATTGATGTACATGAATTTCAAGACATGATCATAAACTTATCCATACATCACCATGTTGCCCTCACTAAAAGATATTTTCCTACACATAAACCATGTCACAATGATCCCTCTCCATCTAGAAATTTGTGTCAACCTTTACAAAATCAGAAAAGTATTGATAGATGGCGGAGCTAGTCTAAACATTTGCGTTTAAAATTAACCCAAGATTTAGGATACTTCGAGAGTTGTGTCGATGTCACCAAAAATAATATAATCAAAGAATATGTTGATGAAGAATGTCTTTCTAATGTAATCATAACCATGTTGAAATTAGACTAGGACATGCCACACAAGTTACCAGCTCTCAAGTATTGGATCTAGAACTTGGGTACAACATGCTACTAGGGAGACCATGGATCTATGTCATGCAAGCAGTACCAACAAAATACCTCTAATGCTTGAAGTTTCCTTACAATGAATTAGAGATCACCATTCTAGGTGATAGGGATCATTTCTTGTGCAACACCAACCTTAAGGGATCTACCTCAACCCCAGTGCCTAAAAATCAGGAAGCATCCACACTATCCTCATCTAAATACATAGACTCTTCTATAATTTCCAAAACCATGGCTGAGTCAACATCTTAATTAAAGATCAAGGTCCAAGACAAAGGGTGTGAAGAGTACATATCCGTCAATTCATTGTATGTGGAAAAGTTGCCCATCTCACCCAAAACTTATGGAAAGAAAAGATAACCATTGAAAAGGAAACATAAATTCATAATTGTCTATGAGCCATTGACTATATTTACAAGATGGGATGATTTAGATGAAGAAATTATTAGAGGGCCTATCCTGTTGGTAGTATAAGGATGAGGAACCCCCTTGAGTCATAATTATTGTCCATGAATACAGAAGGGGGTCTACCATTATTCAGAAATAAGGATACAACAAATGCACTAGCCTTGGAGAGAAAAATCAAGGAATTTTGGAACCAACACAACCTAAATAAAATCCCTAATGAGGCTTAGGGTACCAACCACTAGAGGAAGTTAACTCAAATATCTAGTTGCCTGATGATCGTGATGATGCATGTTATTTTGATGAGATTGAGACATTGCAAGAGTACCAATCTAAAATATACTCAAAAAATTATGAGTGGGATGGTCCTAAGACTTCAAGTACCCTTCACCTGGATACCACCTGTTGGAACTTCAATTTTTTTGAAAAAATTTGAGGTTCCATTAATATAAATGATTGGTTATAACCCCTATCAAGAGGATTATATTGAAAAATCCAAAGACCACCATGGCGAGTGGTTTTGGGAGCACCTTTATATATCTAAAATGAACATATATGTGAAGTTGTGAGACCCTGGGATCAAATTTGATACAGTCAATTTTTTAGCTTTGAGGAAAGTAATTATTTTTTATATTGATAAATATGCATGAGAGGCCATTTTAGGATCTTGATATCTCATTACCCAAATAATATCTAGTCAAACCAATTTTTCCTCCAAATTATTCCAATAATATTATAGCTCCCTACCAATTTTCACAGTCTTATGACTTTGTTTGCTAGTTTTCTAATAGCCAAACCAACTACAACTTTTGATGTTATGTCATTAGTGTTGTCAATACATGTTTCAAGTGGCCTTTTTTGTGAATAAAAATAATTTTCCCGGATACCTTCCATACTAAACTAATTGTTTCTTGTGATTCTCTATATTAAAATGTACCTCTATGCCATTTTTCAAAGCCTCGACTACTCATTTGATATTTTTAGCAAGTCAAAATTGGATGCAATTTCTTCAATTTATTACTTGCACAAAAAATAAAATTCAAATAGAGGCATGCTTTAGAATTTCATATTTATCAATGGGATCAGTAACACATCAGACAAGTTGATTCCCATTGTAAATATTTGCCTAAGGCAAAGAATGAAAATGTCAAGATCTAGAAGCTCAATTGATAGCACAAGAGAGAAAAATATGATCAACTGAATAATTCAATAATGATCAAATAATAATGGATAATAGATTAATTACATACAATGTAGGAGTTCCTGAATATATAGGCAATGCAATAAGACTACATGATAAGGAGATGATAAGATATCAACCACACTAGGTGGAATCACATGTCCACCAAAGGTGGATCATTCTCCATTGTACTTCAAAGTATGTGCAACATGTGCAACAATGAGAGGATGATAATGTGATAAGAACACTAAAGGTGGATCTCACAAACAAAGAGGTATGAGATGACAACTCTCCTAGCCATGTGTTAAAATGAAATGCAAACTCCTAGGTGTTTCAATGACAACTAATATGCAAATGCATTATCCTAAGTAAACTAAGTAAAGTGTAATTAGTGAATACTTAATTACACCAACACCCCCCTTAAGTGAAACTTAGGGTAATGCACTTAAGCTCATAATTCTAGATGACAATGCATGATGGGTCCCAACTATTAGGCCATGTTAGGTACCCGTGTACATTATGCAAGTGCAAAAGATATGCAATGCAATGCAATCTCTCATAAAGAAAAGAAAGAGGGAGAACCTCATGGGAAAAACCATCCCCAAAAAAGAAAGATGAGTAAAATAATAGAATATGAGGGAGAAGACCTCATGTGAGGAAGATATCCCCCATAAGAGAGAAGAAGTGGAAGAAAGACCAAGTAGCCGCCCCTCAATGTAGAATAAACACCAATGATATATTCTCGAGGCTTGATGTAGAAACTTCTCCAGGAGTGTATAACAGCATTCCTCCCCTTAGGAAGAAATAAGAACAAAGGTGTATGTATGAAGCCCCATCCCCAATCTATAGGAAGAAACCTCAAAATGTATGGAATCTCTAAAACCTTCTCAAGTGTCCCCATGTCAATTTTGAAAAGTTCCTCCTCCAAATCATGTGTACTAAGCCACTCTATTGGAAAAGACAAATCAGGATCAACTAAGAATTAATGTAGAACATGTGTCAAAGACCCAAGTGTCTCCTTTGAAGATAAAGAGACCTCCTCCAACTGTTGTATCAAAGTATCCACAATCGTGTCACCCTCGAAAGAATGATCAAGTAGAGAACGGAGATGAGGGTCAGCATGCTCCTTCACAACAACTGAAGAAGGATCATCTTCACCAAAGATAATATAAATGGTATCAATAGTGTCTCCCAAATCTGAAATGTAGGACTCTACAGAAAAACCTGTAATGTCTGTCAAGTAGCCATCCCATGGAACTGAGTTTGGAAGACAATGAATATCCTACTGCATTGTATCACCTGAACCCATGGCTCTATGAATGCAAACATCATCAGGAGAAAGATTAGAAGTAATCTCAATAAGAGGAGATGAAATGGAAGGCTCAAGAACTTGATCATGAGTGAGAATACCCAAGTTCAAGTAGCCAAAACTCTCCTCAAAATTTGAATCATCATTGTAAGTGTGATCATATGATGAAGAATCATTGTCATCAAGAGGAAAAAAATCTATAAAGGAGTACAACCGAGAAGAGTGATCCACCATCCCAGTAGCAATAATTTCTCCACTCTCCAAGTCCTTGATGAAAACTGAATCAAGTGTAAATTCCATTGTCTTCTTTGTAGCACCATTTGTGATTTGATAGATATAAAGAAGGTTATTGGTCAAGTGTGGAACACACAACACATCATTAAAGTGTCCATCTCCAACATCAATACTTCCTTTCCCAATCGCATTTATGTAAGTGTGATTTCCCATCAAAATAGGTGGACCTTTGCAAGGCTCAATTAATGAAAACATGGACTGTGAAGAAGCCATATGATGAGAATACCCTTAATCTAGAAGTTATCTACCTAAATCAAGACTTGAAGAAGCATATAAAGTTTGTCCTTTTTGTGTGACAAATGTGTGACCCTTTTCCTTTATATTTTTCTAAATTTTGTGAAGAAGAAGTTGAGATAGACATCCTAGAAGGCAAATTGATCTTACTCTTTACAAGAAGATTTTTCAATTCATCAATGTCCTTATAACAAAAATATTCTTTATGTCCATCCTTTTTCAATATGCACAAAATCGCTTCTCCTTTGAAAATTCACCCTTTTGAGATGATGTAGAAGTTCCTTATTATGTGTAAGTTGTTTGTGCACTTTCTTGTTGAGATTTAGGCTTCCAATTCTTCTTCTTCTTTTGAGAACTTTCACTTTGATGCCCTTGATTCCCTTGATTAGCCACTAATGCCTTAGACTGTGAAGACTTGAGAATCCACATGCTCATCAAATTTGATTTCTCTACCATCAACATCTTAATGAAGGCATCAAATGAAGACATGGTGTATGAAGCACCTAAATTCAACTTATGGATATAGAAGCTAGAGACAAAAGTTGCATACTCTGATGGAAGCTTACCTAACAAATTACAAATTAACTCTGCATCCTTTTTTATCAATTCCAAAATCCTTGATCTTTTTTCTTAGCTCATGTTCCTTTGTGATGTAATCTTGGATTGTAAAAAATCTTTGGGATCTAAATTCATGAGATCATTAGCAATTTTGTATCCCATTTATTTGTCAACTTGACCATACAAACTAGAAAACTTATCCCATGCTTCCTTAAATATGGTATATTTTTTAATATGGAAGGTGAGGTCTTCTATTACATGCATCCTAAAGGTTCCAAGATCTATTTGACTTTGTTTGACCCATTCTATATGAGCATTAGGATCAGTTGGTGCAACAATGGTTCCATAAACATATTGAATAAAACCTTTTTCCATCATCTTACTCGATGATTTAATTTTCCATGATGCATAATTATGTGGAGTTAAAATTTGAAATCTAAGAGAACCCATGATGCAAAATGAAAAAAGAGAAAGAGACAAGGAGACAAAATCACACAAGATCCCCCCTCCCATATCACTCAATCTAAGAACCCTCCCCCCCCCCCAAAAAAAAAATAGATGATTTTGACACTTTATATATAGTGCATGTACAATTACCACTTGTCAAAATGGACCAAAGTGGACTTATGATTTTGGTGTTTACAAAGGAGAATATGAAGCTATAGAAGACTCAACAAAATAAGACACAAGATCTCTCAAGGATATAAAAAATTACAAGTGCTAAAAATAGGCCAAAATAGACCAAATAATGAAAGTACTATGTCTACTCAAAATTTATCCAAACCTATACCAGATCTGGAAAGTAGACAAAAAATATGCATTTTCAAAAAAAATTGCACCTAAAAATGTGTCTGTATGAACCCGAACGAAGCCTCTAAAGTTGTAAAAATTGAGATTTGTAATTTTTAGAAAACATCAGGAACAGAGATCAAAAAACACCTACACCATTGTGTAGATCATGAAATTCTACCCCAAAATAAAAAACATTGCTAAAAAGAGTCTGGATGATTGAGATATCGTTGTTTGAAAATTGCCTCTAAAATTATTATTTTTGAATCATCGTCGCCACACCTTGAAAATTCAAATGGCTCTAGATTTGGCTAAAATTGATTTAGGGATTTTTGGATATCCTCAATGTGATGCCAACCTCTTATTTTCACCAACAAGCTCCAGTTTTGACCTGCAATAAAATTCTCTCAAAATAGGCTATACAATGAAACTCCTATGGCTTTGATACCATATAAGAATTTGCCTAAGGCAAAAAATGAAAATGTCAAGATCTAGAAGCTCAATTGATAGCACAAGAGAGAAAAATTATGATCAATTGAATATAACTCAATATTGATCAAATAATAATGGATAATAGATTAATTACATACAATGTAAGAGTGTCTGAATATATAGGCAATGCGATAAGACTACATGATGAGGAGATGATAAGATATCAACCACACTAGGTGGAGTCACATGTCCACCAAAGGTGGATCATCCTCCATTGTACATCAAAGTATGTGAAACATGTGCAAAAATGAGAGGATGATAATGTGATAAGAGCACTAAAGGTGGATCTCACACACAAAGAGGTATGATATGATAACTATCACCATCTAAAATGGAATTTCTCCTAACCATGTGCTAAAATGAAATCCAAACTCTTAGGTGTCTCAATGAAAACTAATATGCAAATGCATTGTCCTAAGTAGATTTAAATAAAGTGTAATTAGTGAATACTTAATTACACCAACACCCATTATTCTTTATATAAAAGTGTACTCTTATACCAATTTGTAGAGATCTACCAACCAATCTGACATGTTTTCAAAACTTAATGTTAAGGTTTTAGGATCATTGCAAATGTAATAGCACTATATCATTGTATGTGTTTTCCAAATGCAACTATCTCTTGCATTTATATTGAGAATGAGCCAAGAAGAGACATGTCCCTTCATGAGACATGTCTATTCATTAATATGTAATTAATATAATGATAATTATTATTATTATTATATATATACATATATATACATACATACATATATATAATATCTCTTGAGTATTATATTAATTTCTATAATATTTACATTATATATATATATATATATATATATATATATATATATATATATATATATATATATATATATATATATATATATATATTCACTAGTATTGAGTCATAGTGTTTATTCGACTGAAGCTACAAAACATCAACACTCCCTCTTAGCTAGGAAGGATAAATCAATCCAATGTCAACACTTAGACACTTGACAACATCAATCATATGATGTAATAAATAAAGGCATCATCCTAAAGATGTAGTCAATAGAAACATAGTCTCAATATGTGGATTGCCTCCATCGGTGATTATATCCACAAGTTCTCAAGTGGATTGCCTCCATCGATGATTATATCCACAAGTTCTCAAGTGGATTGCCTCCATCGGCGATTCTATCCATATGTTCTCGGTTGGACTTCCTCCATCGGCAATTCTATCCACAAGTTCTCAGGTGGATTACCTCCATCGGTTATTCTATCCACAAGTTCTCAAGTGGATTGCCTCCATCGATGATTCTATCCATTTGATATCATGAGTATTGGCCTATTAGAATGTCAACACATGACATTCACCAAATATTCTGAGTATTGGCCTATCAGAACATCAACATATGATATTCACCAAGTACTAAATAAGGTACTGGCCTGCAGAATATCAACACTGATATTCACCAAATACCTATCATATATCTATACAAACAACTCATAGACCGTCAATTTAATGACATCTAACACTTACTTATTGATTTAATACATCATGATTTGTTTCAACATTATAAAAAATGTATATCATAATTTAAGTTATTGTAAGATCATCACCTTCCAATAACTTTTGCAAATACAAGTGATAATCATTTGGAAGTCATCACTTCCTCATGATTTACATCGAGGGGCAGGCCCATTAAAAACATTCATGATTCATTAGAATAATAATCAATTATATCAAGTTTACCTCGGAAGTGTTTCACCTTCAATAGTGAGCTCCCTCTCAATCAACATGATCAAGATTGTCACAAGTTGACTGAACCATCTGCTCCCTCTGAAGCTCAATTTTATCAACTTCTTGACCTCTTTTGAAATGTCAGACTTCCTTTACATCTAGTCTCAATCATAAAAATATATATATAAAATTTGCAAGCATTAAGGTCTTTCTCCCTTGAATGCAATTATCTTGTGCTTATGTCCTGCAGGTATGTCAGAGAGAGATTACAAATAGCTCACTAAACTATCTCGGCCAAAAATACCAATGATAGAAGCATACAATATTTTACTAACCAATAGTATAGCATGAATTACAAACTCAAAAATTATGTGCATTAATAAAACATGAAATACTTATCTTTTATAAATTTAAAGTATTTCATTATGTAGGGTGAGCCCATATAGAAAATAGATTAGGCAAATTAAAAAAATGATGTCGCCCTTCTTGAACATTACCATAATTCTTCACATGATCTGTCTTGAATATCCAAAGGTTCTATACACTATGAAAACCTTCAATATGATCATATCTCCTTTCAAGCGGTTAGGCTTTTAAAGAAGTAACCTCACTCTTTTACAAATTTAGCATAGACCCGTACATAGTCGGTCATAACTTTTGAACCTGACATTTTCTCTTCAATCACTCCGGTGAGATTATTGTAAATTTGTTTATCACCAACATATCCAAAATTTAGCAAACTCCAACGGTGCATTTCTGTGATATGGTTCTTGTACCGAGACTGTACTTTTTGAGACAGTCACACATTCACCATCAATAAACTACTCTCTTACATTTGCAACTTGGCTCTGATACCATGTTAAGTTTTTAGGATCATTGCAAATGTAATAGCACTATCTCATTGTATGTGTTTTCCAAATGCAACAATCTCTTCCATTTATATTGAGAATGAACCAAGAAGAGACATGTCCCTCCATGAGACATGTCTATTCATTATTAATATATATATATATCTTCACTAGTATTGACTCGTAGTGTTTATTCGACTGAAGCTACAAAACATCAACACTTAAAACAAAAGCATTTTTATTAAGGTTCATTAGTTGAATTTTCAAAAGGGCAATTGAAAGCCAACTTTGATAATGATTATCTTGTGCTCCTAGATGAATCTTTTAGAGCCATTTGCTACGTTGTAATCTATGTTCAAATTTTTATCAACATATCAATTCTCAAAATTTCATGTGGGATTTTAAATAGTTCTTTGAACCAGTTCTAGATGCAACAAATGCACTTCGGCCATTTTTATAGAGGCGTAAGACAAACAACTAGATGATGTCTGATTACATTTTTTATCCTGATTATTTACAACACTAGTCTATGGACGCTAGTTTGAAAAATGATTTTGTGAATCATCAAAGAATTTTATCCTTATGTTAATAAGATTATTATTGTTACGAGTTCGTTAAAGAAAAACACAAAATAGCAATATGAGTTTTATGTAGAATCACTGATGGTACTTTAACAAGCCATTGTTGATAAAAATATTGTCGACGGAATTACTTCACTCCGTGCCAATATTGAGAAGATTGAAATGGTCACTTGATTGAAAATGATTGGACCCACAAGGGACCCAGCTAAAATATTAACATCTGAAATTGACTTTGGAATAAGTGAGAGAGTTTATACTATTTAAATCAGTTTGATTTGAATATTAAAATGATTTATAAACTAGAGATAATGGCGGATTGCATGAATTTAAAATGATTTATAAACTAGAGATAATGGCGGATTGCATGAATTTAAAATGGTCGATGATTTGTATGAGGAAGAAAAGTGAATAAAAGGGAGGATATAAAAAATCAAAATTATTTCTTTTCAGAGAATTAGATTGGACTCATTTCCATCAAAATTAAAAAACCCATCCAAATGCATGGATAGAAGAAAATATAAAATTATTGGAAATCGTCGGCTTAGTTTAAACTATAATGATTTCCTCAGACACTGATATCAAATACCAGAGGCAAACATATGGTTGAACTCAACCATTGCCATTATCCTCTCTGAACACGCGATGATGGGAAACCGTGGAACTGGGTATTGTATTCATGTAAGAAGGGAGAAAAGTAGTTTCCATCAGATGTTACGAATTCCATGGAAGTCATCTCTATGATATCTATGAATGACGATCTTGTTGGAAAGTCTTTCTGCAGACATAAGCAGGAGGCAGCAGGCCGAATTTCACAGTTTTTGCCAATATTTACTTGTGCTATTATGGAGGATCTGAATCAGGTTATATCCGTCCATTGAATCATCATGGTGAATGGGATTTTTTTGGTATGATTGCAAGTGCCTTTGATAACATACATAGATTCCTTGGAAGTGGTGAGGTGTAGTTTCATGGAGACCTCAAATTGCAACATGAACTCTAGGAATGTCCAAGCACACACGCGTAGAATTGACTACATGATGATTGTTTGACAGAATTCCTCAAAATGCGCTGCGAGCAATATGTGAAAATAAAAAGGCAAGCCAACCGTTTGATGAAATGTCTTGGAGAAGGTATGTCACATGGAGTACATCATTAGTGGGATATGCTCGAGACGGGTATGATGGGAAGGTTTTGGGAATGTTTTACAGAATAATGCGGACACGGGAGCTACCTGATTGATCCATCTCCGTAAGTGTTCTCAATACAAGGCATAAGTGTCCACAGTCTGTTTTGACAGAGTTCCTGATGTGGGAGAGAATCAATTTGAAAAGGGGAGGCAACGTGATCATTTTATCTTTTAGAGAGGCATAGTTTCATGACAACTAAATATAAAAGTTTGACAAAATACTTTGATAGGGAATGAATGATTTCAGTGTTAGGCACTAGATTTGTTAAAATTTTTTGGGAACTTTCATGCTAATGCAATTAGAAGTGATACACAGACATTGTTCGTGACCTATTTGAAAAAATGTCTCAAATGAATATGGTCTCGGGGTTTATAGAAGGAGACAGAGGATAACGAGCATGTGGATACTAGTTTGACGATGATACATTGTATGGAAATATGTCTTTTCTTGAGGCTTATAGCAGCGGTGTCTACCACTTACCAGAGTACGTATATCCATCAAAAGATGCTATCATTGCAAGCGCTATGGGATGTATGCCCACAGATGGTTGATTCAGAGGGAACAACAAATTGGTTGGAGGAATTCTTCAAGGAATCCTATGAGTGTGGTGAAAGGTCTTGAAAAATGTGATCTCATTACATAGGATGATGCTTGGTCTACACAAAACTTTTGAGAAGGCTTGAGAGAACTTCAAACAGATACAAAATATACGATCACAAGCACCTATGAAAGGTAATAAAGCAGTGAAAGGGGGACCACACTCCTGGACACAGATGGACTGTCAAATGTGCTTGGTTCAATCCATATACAAAAATATGAAGACACAAGATCTGGCATGTAATAGAGTTCTATTTGACTTGCATCTTGTTTGTGGGAGATGAGTTCTTTCATCCAAATTCTAGAGCTTTCAAAAGAAACCTTCCATAAAAGAAACGATGCAGATGAAATCTTAGAGGATACATTCAAAATGTTTGAACAAAATGCCTTAAATAATCTGGTTGTGTGAGTTATTGGAAAACTTGGAAATGGGGACAAAGTACTTGAGTTGTTTGACAGAGCTTTTAAAATGTTATCCCATGGAATGCCTTGTTTAGTATGCATGCAAAATATGGAATCACAAATAATGTAGGTAAAATGTGAAAGCATGGAGAGGTATGTCAAGCATTTGACTAAGAGATGCCACCTACAGGAATGAAATAAAGATATCAACAAAGGGTGTATAAAATGAAATTTTTTGAGGAAGAGATCTCGAAGTCATTGGCTAAATCAAACACATACGAATGTTGCAAGTTTTGTTTGGTCATGCATACAATGGATGTGGAGGCTTGTCTTCTTGGTGCAGAAGGATTAAATGTGAATAAAGCACAAAAATGGAAGTTGGTTTTTGATATGTTCCTTTAGATATGCAGTAACTTATTGGATGAAATGAGGGTCTAGAAACAATGTAATCGATATATGCCCAAGGGTAATTATAATGTATATGCTGAAAGCCCAATGATTTTTCCAGATTATATTTTCTCTTTGGCATGACTTTTCTACTAAGAGGATAGAATAGAGAAATAAAGGGGTTGTTCCAAACACATTAATCTGTAAATGTGATGAGTTGAATGTGTTTTTAGTAGGCAATTTGATTAGTTTAGAAATAAGAAGTTAGTTTCAGATTGAACAATCATGTTGTTTGATCTTTAAAAGTTGTAACTATTCTGTTGTGTCCCCTTGTGTTTATAAAAGGGAGTATACAGATTGGAAAAGGGGAGTAGATTTAGGAATTCAGATTGAGAATACAAGATGTAAATACATTGAGCAATACAATTTTTTACTTTTCTGTACTATGGGTTTCTTTCAATGAATATAATCAGTGCTTTTCTTGTCAATTGTGGAAATTCTTATTTTTTAATTAATTCTCTATTATAACTACTTAAGTACGTGGTTCTTACTCTAAATCCTTGCGTGAATATTGTATGTTATAATTGTAAGTTAGAAAATTATAGAGTGCAACTGAAATAAAATGCTACTATTTGCACTTTATTCCAATTGGTCTTTCTGTGAGAGTTAAATTCAATTAAACTAATAGTAATTAAAGACATCTAATTGTAACATTGAGGGTTGGGTAAATGACAAACTCGTCAAGGGTGGGTTTTAAAAGTTATTTTTTAGAGTTATACGTAGGGATAGAAGAGGGGTGACTCTATTGCCCAAGGAAGGAAGGCACTGCTCAATTTACAAAAGGAGATTATATTCAGAACATGTGAAGAATAAATCAAATTTCATAAAGCAAACTTAAAGAAATTAATCAAAATTGTGTAGAAGATAGATAGAAGTAAAAGCAAGTCAAATAATTAAGATAAGTTTGTAAATATAGGTAGGAGAATACAAGTGTGGAAGCATAAACAAAAGAATAGAGTAAAGTGTGAATTAAAATCAGTTAGATTAAGGAGATAATAGTAGAAGCAAAGTAGAAAGTAAAAATAGAAGGAATATAGATAAGAAAGCTAGAAGCAATCAAGTAATCAACAAACAAGTCATTCTATTTCAAATATATGTTGCTTTGAAGTAGAAACTAGAAGTAGAAGAAAGATAGAATCTGTTATAAAAAGCATCAACTTGAAGTGTCAGTTGGTGAGAAGGTTAACCCGCCTTGGTCCTGTAGAGCCTGAAGTGTAGGGGAGTTCAACCATAAATTGGTTAATCTCATTCGTTGGCCAAATCACTCAGAGAGTTTGAGCACAAAGCCTGGTATACTTTGAGAATTTTCCAATCCGTTTATTTGGGAACCAACACCACCATTTCTTGATTGTCCATACGCAATAGACCTATAGATTGGCATGCTTGGATTGAATACTTTTTTAATCAATTTGAGCCCTAATCAGCCCTAGAGACCCCTGAATCCCTATCCAAGTCCTACACAAATACCATATCAATCCTCCCTATCTCCTCATTCCAAAGCAAAGACAACATTGCCCCGGTCCACCTCAAGCTAATTTAGTGGGACCAACAAGATCAACTAAATATAGACATCATTAAGAATGACGAAGCTATTGTTGAGTTCTTGGGACTATGGGTAAGCGTACCCATGGGAGATCTCAAGGCTGAATTCACCATTGACCTAGACAAAGTGGCATATTTTGGTGAGTTATGTCAATCCTTCAGTCACAAAATTCAAAATGATGAAAATGTAAGGTTTTTAGGTGAAAAAACCAAAAGGCACCTTCTAACTAGAAAATAGTAAAAAGAAAGGATGTATCTAAGGGTGAAAACCTCCCTAAGACACCCAAGGATGGAGGACTTGACATACTATCAATTAATGAAGAAAAATCACCAGTACTAGTAGAGAAGACACAAACAATCAACCAAGGGACTGAAGAAACAAAAAGGCTCGTCCACCTGACAGAGTCATTAACTATTGAGGAGAAGGAACAGTATAGTTAGTTTTTTATAGACCGATAAACCACTTTTCTTGGGCATACTCATACATGCCTAGGTTGGATCCAGAGTGTGTGTGTGATTTGTTGTACTTGTTATCCTGCAACACACCACTTCAATAAGACATTAGATTGTTAGTTTCTTAAGCAAATAGGAAATCTAGGAAACTAGCAAATTCATCCTATTGCTCTCTAACTAGCAAGAGTGTATTTAAAGTCTACTTAGCTCTCATATTTAGACTCTAAACAGTGACAATTCACTACTAGAATGAGAGATTCAATGTAATTAACTAAGAAAATGAGGAATCAAATAATGCCATTAATTTATTAACAATTAAGCTTTGAAAGAAAATGTGAGTTAATTAGCTATGAAATTCAAAATGACAGCATGTAAGTATGAATGTAATTAACTATATGATTTATGAGTTTAAGATTCCTCTTTTATAGAAACCTTAGTGAATTTGACGGTTGAGATGCAATTTGAGAATTCTGACGGTTCAATCAAGTTTGAGAATTCTGAGCTTGATCGAATGAAATTCCACGTGATTAGAAAGCTATCAATTCTAAATTTGATTGAACAAAAATCAACCATACCGACTCCGATCTTGATTGAACGAAGATCGATAGAAGTTAATTAGGATATCCAGTTTGATTTGGTGCAATAAAACTAAATATCATGAAAGATCATGATGATGACAAATAATCAATTTGTTTTGAAGGGATGAAATTGATCAATGTCAGAGAGATTTGATTTAGGCACAGATAATAAACTTGATATGAAGTTAATTACCCAACAATTTCAACTTGATTGAAGAAAACTATCATGCCCCTGGTGTTGAAGATTTGATTAACTTTGAATCTTTGATCAGTTTTGAAATGATTGATTTTAGGTATGATTATGCCCCCTCAGGACCGAAATTGGAATAGAAATTTGGTAAAATTTGTGTTCAAATATTGATGAAGATATTTAATTGATAAAAATTAGTCTAGATCGAGTATGAATCATTTAGAATCAGTCAGAATTCAATTAGGAGTGATTTTAGTGTTGAAAGAACACTATTTGACCAAGTTTGACCTTCAAAAGATGAGAGTTGATCAATTTTGACTGATGTTTGACCAATATCCTAAAGTACAAACTCGATGCGTGAGTTAGAAAACTACTCTGTGCTGCTTTTGGTAAGCTTTTGTTCATAATTTAAGCTTTGTTGAGTACTTTTAACCTGTAATTGACTGAAATTTCTCTACATGTTGACTTATTTTGACTGTCCATTTGAATAATAACCATTATTGAATGTATATGTCATGTTTTTGCTACAATTTTTGTTCATTCTGCCCCTGGTCAATTGTATTTTGACCATAGTGGACTTTTGTTTTGCAAGGTCGACTTGGCTTTGTAACTCTATTTTTAATATTTTAAAGTGATTTACATCACCTATTTCAATTTCAGTTTCGATATGAATCTCCTATGACATCCTACTATGAAAATGCCCTGGGTCATTAGGGTCCCTGGGAGGCTTAAATAGGCTCAAAAGGGTCATTTTACTACTCTTTCACTTTTCGCCTTAGTAATTTCAAAGCTCTGACTAACGAAATGGTGTTCCCAGTTGAGCAACATTGATTTGAGCTTGACACACGTCACAAGCGGCCGACCCATTATGCAGCTTTGGTAAGCACCTGATAATGCACCCTATCAATACTTTCCGTTGAATTTTTACTACTTTTCATGCTTTTTATAGTCAATTTCATTTAGAGTCGCACCCAGTAACTAGGGTCGCATTAGAGGAATCTCGTGTCGCATTCGATTTTCAATTGAATTTTGAATCGCATACTATAAATCCTAGGTCGTAACCTATTATGTTGCATCTGGTCATTTTGTACATGTTTTTGAATTTGTCTATCAGTTTGTCGTATTTGGTCAAAACAAAGTCGCATTCAGATTCCAGATCGCATCATGTAGATCCTATAACACATCCCGAATGTAAAGAATCACATATTGTTAAAGGATCGCATCCCGTAAATCCTGAATCGCATCCAGGTGATAGGATCATTGTTGGTTTTCTACTTAGAATTTGCTCAATTTAGGTTGTCTTCGTGACCTGTTTAGCCAATTTTTCTTCTTTGATGTTGATGTCGTGTAAATTTCATGTTTGCAGACCCATTTTAGTGCCATATCTTTCTAGAGTTGGAGACCTACATGGGTTTTGGATCTCTCAAAGCATCTTACTGCAGCTAAGCAGCGTCTCGTGATTCAATGTGGTTTATGGTGTCTGGCAGATTTACCCAATATTCAAGTGAATCGAGGGTTGTTGACTGCTCTTGCTGAGAGATGGAATTTTGAGCACAACACCTTTCACTTGTCTACAGGGGAGATGACAGTGACCCCTGAGGACATATGGAGGATCCTTAGAGTCCCCGTCATGGGGGCTCGTGTTGAGTACGAGGTTGGGGCGACTATAGAGATGGTAGATGCTCGACGACTATTCTAGGATGCTACTATTGAATGATGGTATCTATCTTGGGATCACATGGTGTCCCACTATGATCAGCTTCCTATGTACCTTATTGGATTGATTGGTAGCCTGCTAATACTGGATAGAGGACAACATGGATTCATATGCGGCTAGTCCAGAGTCATTGAGGACATGATCTGATTATCTCGATGTTTTTCTTGGGGTAGCTTCATTTTGTCTCACATGTACCATGAGTTACACGAGATTGTATACCAACATTCTTGTACTATGACAGTTGGTATCAGTGTTCTATAGATTTGGGTGTGGGAGCATATCCCAGTGACACGTCTGATTGTTGATCGACAGAGGGACCTATATCTTCCCTACATCTTTATGTATTCTGGCCTTATCCAACATCCCCAACTAGGCAAGTTGGAGTATTGGAGGCATATTCTTGATGATGTCACTGATGTGATATGGAGGCCTTACCTAGACTATGAGGAGTGGCGCATAGATGCCCAACGGATGTCTTATTTCTTTCAGAGCAGGTACCTCATTGGGCGCACTTGGTACATAGTTGAGCGCTTCATTATGACATGAGTTTTGAGGTAGTATGGGCGGGTATAGGGTATGCCCCAGGATCTAGTGATATATGTTTGAGTCCAAGATGAGGAGAGCTAGTGGGGAGCCCGTATGGTATATGAGACTGCACTACATGAGATTTCCCATATGGTTCTTGTTTCTTGGGGTTATCTTCCAGAGGTATCACAAATGGCTCCATGCTCATTATTCACAATATCCATTTTCTAGATTCACAATGCCTAATGAGATCACTCCTCACATCGAGGATGCTTTACACTATGATCCTGCTGAGGATGGTCTAGGTCGAGCCCATGCTAGTAGGGGTAAGGACAAAGGGAGAGGTAGGGATAGGGGTAGATGTCAAGGAGATGGAAATGGGGATGATGGTGGTGGTGATGGTGGTGAAGGGAGACGACGGGTACCTAGAGCATATGGGGACCAGTAGAGTTGATAGAGGAGATTTAGGGTAGTGCCTCCATGGAGAGATGTTGGTCCACTTTTTCCTCATTCACAGCAGTAGTAGCAAAGGGCTCCTGAAGAGAGCAATGGCGAAGGAGGAGGAGGGAAGCCACCTCGAAGTCCTCCTTCAGATAGAGACAGGGACCCCTTATCTTTATGTAAGCAAGAGAGGGCTTCTTTGAGGATAGAGGTTGCCACTTTATAGGCTAGGCTTTCTGACTTGAGAGCTGACAGAGATGAGAAGATAGCTACACTTAGAGAAGAGAGGGACAAATATGCTCACACAACTACTCACCAGGGATAGAGAGTTGCTTATTATTTTTCTTTATATTGTTCAGTTGTTCTAGCGGCACATAGACTCCCTTGTACTCCACTATTGCACAATAGTCTGAGGGTGTGATGCCACCTCTTGTACCTCCTAGAGAAGATGCTCCACCTCCTTCCCCCTCCTCGAGATGATGGGGGAGGGAGATAGGCATGATCTATTACTGTACTCTTGATGTATCATTTTGACATATGTGTATCTCTTGATATACTTTTTGATGTACTTTGTACCATTTTTTATCAATATACTCTCTGATACACTTTTTTGGACTCTAATATAAATATTCTCATTTGATTCCTCATTATCATGTTGATACTGATGGGTGGTCCCACAATAGTGAGTCCCACTTTTTGGCCAACTTTGACACAGAGATCAACATTCTAAGAAAAAACTTCACTTTCGAACACCTGTTGCCGCAAAACTATTAGGAATTTGAAGATGATGTAAACTAGAGTCTTTTAGAATTTTCTTTCTAGTTTCTAAATTTTTTTATTTTTTTTTAAATCATTTAAATTCATTTTTTCTTCTTCTTTGAAAAGTGGTTTGCGTGAAAAAACTATGTTTTTAAGGAGTTACTGTCACTTGGATCAGCATAACTTTTTTTTAAATATGATAACAATGTAATTCTTTCGAGATTATATTTGTAGCTTCAATATCTAAAGGATGCAATTGGTTTTATTCATTTTGGGTCAATATTTCATAGTTTATTAAATTCTAAAGTGACAGTAACTGTAATTTAGACATAAGGTCACTTGGATCGCTCTAACTTGATCTATGTATATTGAAATTCATTTTTTTCTTTTTTTCATAGAAAGGTAACACAAATACGCTTTTCTTGAATATTTTTTATTAAAAAAAAATTATAATTTACTATTTTTCCCAAAGTCTTGAAGAGACGGGTTGTTAAATGACCAAACAACCTATGTTTAGTTAAGGTAATATTTAAAAGTGATAATGAACTCAATATGTATTAAAATTATATTCGTTAGAAAGCTTATTCCAAATAAAATCATTTGACATCGCATGTTTGAAAAAACCATCTTGTTTGGTCCTTGTTCCAAGCCTCGAAAGACCATTTTTTTGAAGTTCACTTATTTTCTAAGGGCAAAATTTCAATTTTGGGGTCTTCGCGCGAAGACCCCCTTCGCACGAAACCTCTCAAGTGAAAAGTCCAGCAAAAAACACCCCATCGGATTTTTTGTCTAGGTACTTTGTGTGAAGTATGTACTTCGAGCGAAGTCGGCTAGTGAGTTTATTTTGTAGAAAAAATTTAGAATAGTATAAAACTAAAACATTTTGTTTCTATTTTTTACCAAATTACAATTAATAAATTCACATTTTCTATTATTGAAGGCATTTTTTGGAGGAGGATTGCTATTTCTATTTTTTCAAAAGCATAATTTTGGAGAGGAGAAATATTAGATTAAAGTATTTTTTGAAGAAGAGAATTTTTATTGACAATCTTGTGGAAGACATTTTTTGGAGCTCAAAGAAATGGGGAACAAGAAGGGAAGACAAAGTAAATCTTCTAGAAAAAGGTCACCCAGTACAGAACAAAGAAATCGTGAAGCTACATTGACATATTATCATAAAACTAAAGAAGTTGAAAGACAAGCTAAAGTAGGAGGGTCAAGTCAAGTCGAAGAATTGCACATTAAAGAAGGGTCGGGATCACTCCCTATAGAAGCTCAAACAATTGATGTTGGAGAAGGGTCAAGATCACGTTCTCCTAGTGGTGTGGATGAACTTTTAAATTTAGCTCAAACTATAAAGAGAAATATTAATTATAGAAACTTAGATCATTTACTTACAATGGATGTGGAGAATTTGAGATCACTTGCTAATGTTCAACCCTTAAGTCTTGCTAAGAACATATCAATGAATATGATAGAAAGAGAAATATTGGGTAAATTTGATAATTTTGAAACACTTGAACAAGCTCAATTGTTTTCAGTTGTACTTATAAACAAAAAGTTGGAAGGGGCATTAAAATTATTGGGTATAGACACATCATCAAAGAAGAAAGTTGTTGACATGCAAACTGATATGATTGAAAATCTTAGGAAAGGTTTGAACCAACTAGGGAAGCGATCTCGAACTAAAGATAAGACCATTACAAGAAAAGTTATGTTGACATCCATTGTCCAAGTAACACTATGGGATGAAAAAGACAAATATCTTCAGTTTCATCTCAGTTTGGTTTTAATAGGAAAACAATATCACGATATGTTAATAGGAGAATACTTTTGGATGATAGCACCTTGGAAGGCAATTGGGCAATCATGTGTAGAGCTCCTCATTCTGATATGATTGATGAAGGAATAAAAAATTTGGTCACATCATTTTAGAATGATAATACATGTCCTTCATCAAACACTAGAGATGTTATCAGACATAGAATTTCAGCTAATCAATATGAATATCATATGAAACATTGGTTGGACACAACACAACATGAAATGTATGTGTCATTTTATATTTATAATCCTAATATAAAGATTGGGCAAACATTGTTTGAAAGATTGAAGCCATATTATATCAGGACAAACAAAGTGTTTGAAACTTGTTGTTGTCATTATCATATTGAATTTGATCTCCACTATCAAGTTTTTCGAAAGTTTGTAGAAGACACTTATGGTTTTGAAAATGCTCCTCCTACTAGACGAAGTGAGTTCATCTCATCCATTTTATGTGACAAAAGAGATGATGTAGCTGGACAAATAAATTGCATAAAAGGAATATGTCAAACATGTGCTAATTTATCTCTTTTTCCTTTGAAAAATGAAAATATTGATGTAACAAAGATGGTAAATTGCAAGAGTTACAAATATGTAAAGAATGAAACAAAATTTGGGAAAGAATCCAAAAGGTTAGAATATGTTGAAGAGGAGATAAATGTTGGAATAATTATGGAAAAAATTAAAAAATTGATTCAACCCTACATTCATCATGCATTTTTTGCAAAGTGGCAAGCACAACAATTCCAAACATTGAGAGACAATTTCCCACTTGGAACTATTGTATCAATTGTTGATTTTGCAGAAAATTATTATTTTGTTGATCAAAAGGCAATTCAGTCAGAATACTATTTTTTAGAGAAAATTACTATTATGGTACATGTGTGTTATCGACATGCACAATTAGATTTGGATGGTATTCAGAGCACATTTGAAGCACGAGTCATCAAGAAGGAATATCATTTTTATATAAGTGATGATAGAGAGCATGACATTCATTATGTAGAACACTGCTTCAAGATATTTTTTACAAATTTGAAAGAAAGAGGTATGAAATTTGATAAACATTATGTTTGGTCAGATGGATGTGCTGCACAATTCAAATCATCGAGACCATTTTATGCACTATGTAGATATCATCGTAATGAAAACATACCACATGTCTGGAGTTTCTTTGAGAGTGGACATGGAAAAGGTGGACATGATGGTGCTGGAGCTTGCATCAAACGTGCTATACAAAAGTATAAAATGAATTATAAGGGAGTTCATATAAAAAATGCACATGATGTGGTTGAATGGTGCAAGACACATTTCGCACCAAATGAGAATGACACGTCATCAGGATTGACTCAAGCAGTGCCATATAGACAATTTTGGGAGATAAAAGGTATGCACACATTTTTAAATAATTTGAAAGTGTTTAAATTTTTTATGATATTTTTTATTCAAATTATATTTATAGAATTTATTATATATGCATTTGTTCAGGTGTGGATAGAAAAATTATGCATGGTTGCAATAGGATAGAAAAGACATGATCTTTGCATTTAGTTATGAGTACAAATTGTTGCAATTGGATGTTGAACACTAGGGACTACTCATGCTTTTGTTGTCACTGCATTGTTGGCAATTATGAGGAATGTATCAATCAAGACCATGGATATGTAGGAGCGTGGAATCTAGTGCCACTAGTTGTTACTGATACATTTGATAGAGATGAATATGAAAACTTTGATGATGTCCCTTTGATTTCTACTGATTACGATCATATCTCAGGATTGGTCAAAATTGGTAAGTATATATATTTTACATTATATGGTACATTGAGCTGCATGTATAGATAGATAGATAGATCTATAGATTGAACTAAGTAAATTTTAAGATCTCACACATGTATATATAAATTTACTATGCAGGAGATGTCTTTGCAGTGATTGTTGAGCATGGAAATATAGGAGTTGTTTATTATTTACTATGTTGTACTGCAGAGAGGATGAAGTTACTTAAACCTGAAGAAAGTGATGGAATGTTGTTCCCCATATGTTTGTACATGGTTTACATCAATATATTGAACTCAATTTGTAAATTTTAAATTTCAACCTTTTAACAAATTTCAAATTGAGTTTGTTTAAATTTATATATTGTTAAAATTTGTGACCTACAGGTTCAGTTGTTTTAGAGGGAACATATTTCAAGAAAATCAAAGTAATTCAACATGGTATTCACTTTGTTGATTACGAACCAGACAATAAGGTGTTTCAATATAGTCACCTAGTAGTTGCCACATCCATTTGTCTCCATACAGTTAAATCTCAATGTGGACGTCGTAAGTGGAGACTAGATAGTGACGATCATGAGAGAATATTACATGTTCTCCATGAAAGGTCTGAATCACTTGAGTTGGTCTAAAAAGTATAATATGTATACCTATTTCTTGTGTTAGGACCTACTTGATATCTCTAGATTAAATTTCATTATACTTTGTTTATATATTTAAACATATGATGGACTGTAATTTGTTGATATATGATGGACCTATTTGATGGTTCAATGGTTTTAATATATAGAATTTTATATGTATACTTGATTATTTAATGATTTTTATAGATTTCATATTAGTTAAAGAATTTATGTATGCTTTGATTATTCAATGATTTTTATGATACTTTTTATGATGCTTATGATTTATAGATCCCCTTAAGACCTCCCCTTGAGACACTAAAAAATGATGAAATTAGTTAGATTACTTATGACATGTGTTAGTTATAGAATTAGTTAGAATAGTTATTGTCCATTAGTTACATGTATTAACTAGTTATTTTTTATGATATTAATTCTAGATCCCCTTAAGACCTCCCCTTAAGACTACTTATTAGTTAAAGATCCCCTTAAGACACTAAAAAATGATGAAATTAGTTAGATTACTTATGACATGTGTTAGTTCTAGAATTAGTTAGAATAGTTATTGTCCATTAGTTACATGTATTAACTAGTTATTTTTTATGATATTAATTCTAGATCCCCTTAAGACCTCCCCTTAAGACACTACAAAATGATGAAATTAGTTAGATTACTTATGACATGTGTTAGTTCTAGAATTAGTTAGAATAGTTATTGTCCATTAGTTACATGTATTAACTAGTTATTTTTTATGATATTAATTCTAGATCCCCTTAAGACACTAAAAAATGATGAAATTAGTCAGATTACTTATCATATCTAATCAAATCATATCATCTAATCAAATAAAACCATATCATATCATCTAATCAAATAAAACCATATCATATCATCTAATCAAATAAAACCATCTAATCAAATAATATATCATCAAATAAAATCATCTAATCAAATCAAATCATATCATATCATCTAATCAAATATATGTCTCAAATCATATGTCTCTAATCAAATATATGTCTCAAATCATATGTCTCTAATCAAATATATGTCTCAAATCATAAACTGAAAAATATCAAACATATACTAATGACATATATAATGAGTCTCAAATAAAAGATATGTGCAACACGTCCTGAACTAGGGAGTCATCTAGGTGCATGTGAACAGAGCGACCCTTTGAGCGATTGCCACGAGCATCCTTTGGCTTTGAGACATCAACTGATCCTTGAGAATATAAATGCATGTATATATAATAATAATCTAAAATAATTAAAATATTATAAATGCATGTTTAAACTTACATATTTTTAAAACTTACCTAACCACTACTAGGTGTCACATCTGTTGAATCGCTCCTATGAAAAGCATCCTCTGGTTGTAAAGTAGCAACTGACCCCTACAAATTTAGTACAACAGTTGGTTATATACATGTGCATAGTATATATATTATGTAAAGTACTTGAAATATATAAATACATGTGTACACATGCATGCTTAAACATACATATATCCAAAACTTACCTGACCACTAGTAGGTGTCACATCAAATGGATCTCTCATATGAAGATGCTCTGATCCCACACTAGAGGTAACGTGCTCTGCTAATTGTGCCTGCAAAATATTATACATTGAACAAACATCAATACACACATATACAATTAATTATTCACTAAAACTCCTAAGAAAAAAGAAAAGAAATTTTTATATGTACCTGGGTCTCAAGAGTAGGAGGATCATCAGTGCTGCACCATCGTATCATCAACTGAAACTGCATCACCCACACCACCTTCAGTCCCAAACCTCTCTAGTAATAAGGAGTGTAGGGGTGACACTAGCTGGGAGGGGAGTGATGTAGAACGTGAACCATCTGGATGCAATAACATATCCATAAATGATCCAACATCAGTGCCAATGTCCACCTGACCCAACCCATGCAACTGATCATCAAAAGTGTCTAGGCCCTCAGTAGTGATGCGTACATCTACAACCTGTATACCTGGCTTTGCAGCTGTAGAGTGATCTGTGGGTGCAGAGCACTCTCCACTATGTTGTGCCTGACTAGTAGATGGTGCATCTTGTGTCGGTGGAACTACAGGACCCCGTGCAAGTCCAATGAAATCCCTAACTGAATGTATTGGGATCCTGTGTGTGTTAGCAATATGAGAATAGGACTGCAGGAGATACTTCAAAAAGTAAAGGGCCATATCTAAATGACTATGATGACCTAAAAGTGCTCGTATCTCTCTAGGTGCAGGAAGACCTGCAGCTCTATATGTCTCATCAGTCACACTTGCAGTAGTACTAGACGAAGCCTCAAAAGATGATCTGGCTCTAATCGGTCTAGTCAAAATATATTTGCCCACTGAATCTGAAGTGATGGATGTGGTTGTAGAAGCAATTTGTCCTATACTATCCACTACTCCCCTCTGAGAAGAAATGATGACTCTATCTGCAATAGCAGCCATCATCGGTGCCACTGCTAGAGTCTCGTACCCAACTAGCTGTCTATGAGGATGTACAACTTGATTAGCCCTATGATACTAATCATAGTCTACAACCCTACTGCACCTCTGACCATAATATGTTGGAAGATCTAAATAGTTGACCCTAAGTCCCAAATAGAACTTAGCGTACAACTACTATGCAAAATATAATGGAATCTGGTTGTTATTTGGATAACAACCATGTGCTATGAGAAACTGAGGGTATATCATACATGCGATCTGAGGAATGACACATTGTGTGACCTGATATGCCCTCACAATGGCCTTCCCATCATAATGTAGGAAAACCTATCATTTGATGATTTCCTTGGGGAAAAGGCTCTGAACCGTCACCAAGGAAACATTGCTCGAGACCTTGACCCTCAACTCTCAAAAAATAGTCTCAACTACCTGAGGCATGAAGGAGGAGTGGGATCTCAATCTAGCAGTCATCACCTCCAAACTGGTCAATATACTGACACAAGTATCTCTATATATGCTATCTCTTGAAGATGTACGGATGGACTCTCTAAGTCAAGCCATCTTTGTGTCAACGATATAAAAAATGGTCTATATATCAAGAGTCTGAGGTGTGTCCTAAGCGGCCATCTAGATACATAACATGTGAAAGCTAAGTGTTAATAATTAAGTACTTGATTACATGTTATAACTATGTGTAAAATGGAAACAAATATCTAAATATATAAAATTATCCTTAAATTTATAATACTAGAGTGTACTAATACTCGTAAAGGGTCCTAGGATGTACTAATTGGTATTAGGTCAAGAAAGTGGTCCTATTAGGTCAAGTAAGTGGTCTTATTAGGTCTTAAGGGTTTTGGGATATACTAATTAGTATTAATAGGTCCTATTACATCACGTAAGTGGTCTTATTGGGTCTTAAGGGTCCTAAGATGTACTAATTGGTATTAATAAGTCCTATTAAGTCAAGTAAGTGGTCTTATTAGGTCTTAAGGGTCTTAGGATGTACTAATTGGTATTAATAGGTCCTATTAGGTCACGTAAGTAGTCTTATTAGGTCTTAAGAGTCCTAGGATGTACTAATTGGTATTAATAGGTCCTATTACGTCAAGTAAGTGGTCTTATTAGGTCTTAAGGGTCCTAGGATGTACTAATTGGTATTAATAGGTCCTATTAGGTCACGTAAGTGGTCTTATTAGGTCTTAAGGGTCCTAGGATGTACTAATTGGTATTAATAGGTCCTATTAGGTCAAGTAAGTGGTCTTATTAGGTCTTAAGGGTTGTTCAAGGTGACAATGGGTCCTCATATCAATTAATAGAACCTAAGATACATAAATTGGTCTTGGAGGGGTCATATGTGTCTTTAGATGTCATAAGGTATAGATAAGGTTAAATTAATTGATCCTAATGCATCCTAGGTCTCTTAAGATGTTGTAAGGGATGGATAACTTTCCTAGAATGTCTTAAGGGGTTGTATGTGTCATAAGAGGTACTTAGGGATCCTAGTATTTCTTAAAGGATATTCAGGGTGATAATGGGTTCTTGTATGTATTAATGGAACATAAAATACATCAATAGGTCCTAGGACATCCTAAGATTCTTTAATGGGTCTTGGGGGTTCTAAGGTTTCATATTTTTTTTAAGATTTCATAAGGGATCTAGATAAGTTTCCTAGAATACTAATGGGTTGTAGGTACAATAAGTGGTCCTAAGGGATCCTACATTAGATTAATTGATCATAGTATGCATTAAGGTTTCTTGAGGGAAACAATGGGTCCTAGATGTGTCTTAAGATAGTGTAAGGGATGGATAAGGGTCCCAGAGTGTCTTAAGGGGTCGTGGGTAACATAAGAGGTCCTAAGGGGTCCTAGGTTACATTAGTATATCCTCATATGTATTAATTGAATCTAAGATACATAAATGTGCCATAGGACAACCTAATATATGTTAATGGTTCTTGAGGATCTGAAGGGGTCATATATGTCTTAAAATATTGTAAGGGATGTATAATCGTCTAATAATATTAATGGGTTGTAGATGTGATAAGTGGTCTAAGTGTTCCTAGGACATCCTAAGATTCTTTAATGGGTCTTGGGGGTCCTAAGGTTTCATATTTGTTTTACGATTTCATAAGGGATCCAGATAAGAGTCCTAGAATGTTAATGGGTCATAGGTGCAATAAGTGGTCCTACATTACATTAATTGATCCTAGTATGCCTTAAGGTTTCTTGAGGGAAATAATGGGTCCTAGATGTGTCTTAAGATAGTCTAAGGGATGGATAAGGGTCCTAGAGTGTCTTAAGGGGTCGTGGGTAACATAAGAGGTCCTAAGGTATAGATAAGGGTTCTAGAGTGTCTTAAGGGGTCGTGGGTAATATAAGAGGTCCTAAAGGGTCCTAAGGGATCCAGATAAGAGTCCTAGAATGTTAATGGGTCGTAGGTGCAATAAGTGGTCCTAGAGTTTTTTAAGGGGTTGTGGGTAACATAAGAGGTCCTAAGGGGTCCTAGGTTACATTAGTGGATCCTCATATGTATTAATTGAATCTAAGATACATAAATGTTCCATAGGACAACCTAAGATATGTTAATGGGTCTTGAGGATCCAAAGGGGTCATATATGTCTTAGAATGTCGTAAGGGATGTATAATCGTCCAATAATATTAATGGGTCATAGATTTGATAAGTGGTCTAAGTGGTCCTAGGACATCCTAAGATTCTTTAATGGGTCTTGGGGGTCCTAAGGTTTCATATTTGTTTTAAGATTTCATAAGGGATCCAAATAAGTGTCCTAGAATGTTAATGGGCCATAGGTGTAATAAGTGGTCCTAAGGGATCCTACATAACATTAATTGATCCTAGTATGTCTTAAGGTTTCTCGAGGGAAACAATGGGTCCTAGATGTGTCTTAAGATAGTGTAAGGGATGGATAAGGGTCCTAGAGTGTCTTAAGGGGTCGTGGGTAACATAAGAGGTCCTAAGGGGTCCTAGGACAACCTAATATATGTTAATGGGTCTTGATGATCTAAAGGGGTCATATATGTCTTAAAATGTTGTCAGGGATGTATAATGGTCCAATAATGTTAATGGGTCATAGATGTGATAAGTGGTTTAAGGGATCTTAGGTTACATTAATTGATACTAGTATGTCTTAAGGGTTCTTGCGGGCAATGATGGGTTTGCATATGTATTAACATAAGCTAAGATAGATGAATGTGTCCTAGGACATTTTAAGATATAATAATGGGTCGTATGGGTCCTAAGGGGCCCTATGTGTCTTAAGATGTCATAAGCGATGCGTAATGGTCCTAGAATGTCTTAAGGGGTTGTAGGCATCATAAGAGGTCCTAAGAGATCATAGGTTACATTAATTCATCCTAATATGTCTTAAGGAGACTTGAGGGAAACAATGAGTCCTTGTATGTATTAATGGAACCTAACATGTACATCAATGGGTCATAGGGCATCCTAATATGTATTATAAGGTCTTAAGATTCGTAAGGGATCCTAAGTGTCTTAATATGTCGCAAGGGAGGGATAAGGGTCCTAGAAACTTACTACTACAATTTTTTAACATATTCTAACATAGTACTAGATCATTTTCAAAAATTTAACTACAATTTTCTAAGATTTCTACAAACTAAAAATTATTTAAAACAAATAACTAACTAATATTTACTAACTTTACTAAAAATGAGTGTGCAGGTGAGAGAGAGAGATTCCTAATATTTACTAACTTTAAACTTGAAATTTAAAAACAAATTTTTAAAATAATTTCTATAAGATCTTAATGTTTTCTAACATTTCTACTACGGTTTCTAATATTTTGTAAATATTTTCTAACAGTTGCTAACAAACTACTATGATTTTCTACCATTTTCTAACATATTCTAACATTTTCTAACATGTATACTACAGTTTTTAATATTAATGGGATTTTCTAACATTTATACTATGATTTTTAATGTTTTCTAACAATTCTACTATGATTTTCTAACATATTCTAGAATATTTAACTACGATTTTCTAACATTCTACTATCATTTTCTAACATATTCTAATTTTTAACTACATTTTTCTAACATTCTACTATCATTTTCTAACATATTCTAATTTTTAACTATGATTTTCTAACATTTCTACATATAAAAAATTATTTAAACCAAATAACTAACTAAAATAAATATAAAACATATAATTCACAATAAAAAATGAGAAAAATGTGTGTACCTAATCCTAGTAACAATCTGAAGATGTCGAAAAATCTTAGGAGGTGTTGATGTTGTACTGCACGTCACTGCTTCGCTCTAAGCCCTGGGGTCCGCAAAATCCAAAATGTAACAATGAAAAATAAAAAAGAATCGCCAGAAATTTATAAATAAATCTGTCCATAGGGGCTTCGCACGAAGCCCCCCTTTGCGCGAAGTACACTGGGGGTCTTTGCGCGACAACCCCCATTTAGGGTACTTCGCATGAAGTATTGACTTCCTACGAAGACGCTTACAATTGTTTTTTTTGTTGGATGCCAATTTTCTTCATCCCGAAAAGTGGGACACAGCTTTGTGGGATCACCCTGATGTTATCTGATTGCTGCACATGTATCTTGATCTTGATATGTCTATCTGCTTTGGATATTGATCTCATCTTTGGGTTATACTTGGTCATGTGATTTAGATAGATCTAATTTATTGACTTCATTGTATCAAGTCATTGATATATGCAAATATTTTTGTACTTTTTTGTTTATGAATGTATGGATGCAAATGCACTTCTTTTAATGTACTTCCATGTCATGCATGTATATGAGATGTAATGTGATGTGATGTATGGACATCTCTGTTGTTTATTGATGGATGATAATGATTGCATTAATGCAAGCGTATTTATGATACTGACATGATTATGTAGGTGTGTGGATATCAGTGATAGATACTTAGTCATTTTTATCTAATCTTGATGATTATATGATTTACTTTGTCAAACTTGTAAATGTTGATATTTATAATTTTTACTCATTAATGTTAGTTAATCACATTCATATTGTCATACCGATGCAACTAAATTTAAAATGAATGCAACTATGTTAAAAATGAATACAATTTGAAATTTAAGCATCTAAATTAATCCATGAACATGCAATTAAAATGAATTTAATGCAACTATAACATGAAATGCACCTAAAATGAACTTAATACAATTTAATATGAAAATGCAACTAAAATGAACTTAATGCAATTAAAATGAAATTAATGCACCTTAATGCAATTTATCATGAAATGCACCTAGATTAAGACCTCGAGGACTATCACTGTATTTAAAATAAGTATTTTATCATCATAGAGATTTTTACTTCAGACACGATAGGTTAGTACAATTTTCACTGATAGATTTAGCAATCATGAAAATATAAATACTTTCCTTTTATACATCATGTCGAAAGTGAACCTAAACATTAAAGCATATAGGCTAGAATGTTTTTTCAATTACTTCATGTTAATATAAACTTTTTTTTTGTTCCTATGCAACACACACACACACATACCTACAATGACCTTTTATTTATTCATATCCTTGGGTATAGTCTTTTTTTTTGTGTGCACATTACTAGGAAGTTGTTTCATTTTTAGATTAAAACAGACAAGGAAACAAATCCAACCTCACCAAAGCTTTCATAGGAAACAAGTTGAGGAATATGTGATGTTCCAATCATGATGGGGCATCTTATCATAGACACCCATTCCATATGATTACCTTAGATCACAAGATTTATTACCATAAGTAGAAGACAAAGAAAACGTTATGCCCCCAGTCCTTGTTTCTCTAGTCATTTTTAGACATCTTCAAGCTACTCAGGGAACACAACAGTCACAAATTGATAACAAGTCACAGCAAACCAATAAAAAATTCATAATTTCCTTATTTAGTTTCTCTAGTCCATGGACATTATTGAGATAGGTCTAGAAATACATGATCCATCATACATGTCAAAATATTCGATTGTTATTGTGTAGTGTTAAGAAACACATTTGTTTAGTTTGCAAGCACTTGTAGAAAACATTATCAATCATAGATGTTTCTCTCATTATTATTTGTGTCTAGTATATTAAATGTCTCATCCGTTTGGCGTCAATGTTTAGGAACACTCTTATCTCCATGACTAGTGTTTAGGAACAACTTCTTTTAAGGTCCAAGTATTAAGAAATATTGTTATTGTTTTAGGTTGGTGACATTAAGAAATACCTTTGGTTTTGTAGTTTATTGTTAGTTGCGGACTAGGGATAACCGACACCCTAGCAGAGAGTCCTAATAGCAACTAGGTGACCTTGCGGCTCGCATGACCATGACCACTGCCCCTAGAGAAGATGAATTTTGTAGGACCTTTCTATAGACAAATTATATTATTAGGAGAATAGAATTTTTATGATAACATGGATTAGGATTTGATTTTCACAAAAGCGACTGGAAGATATATACAAACTGAACTTTATATTGGTCAAGTGTTCAAGCGGTGTATTAATAAATAGAGTGTTGATTACAAGTAGCGTTTGTTTACCAGGTTTTCACCACTGGGACAATTTTTCTATTTTTGCTATCATGGCACCTATTTACCAGATTTTCACCAAGATACTTTTTCAATTTTTCAAATTTTTTTTGTACTTTTATTTTTTATTTTTTCTATTTTTTTGTTTGATTCACCAAGGTGCCTATTTACTAGGTTTTCACCAAGATGGTCATTTTTTCAAGACTTTTTCCATTGTTTTTTATCTTTTTTCAGGATGAATATTTGATGTTTTTGGATTTCTCTAGGAACTCTTTTGCTTTTTTTGTATTTCTTCAGGAACTATTTAAATTGTACAGGTGTTGCCTCAAGAATGTCAGGCATAAAACCATTTTAGGTGGAGAGTATTTATTGGATCTAATTGGACATCTCCTTCAGGTATAGCCAATTGATAGGCTCCTCATCCAAATGAAGTTGTGATTGCAAAGGGACCTAGCTAGTTGGGTTCAAACTTTCCCTTTTGCTCTTAGTGTTGCTGATTCTTTGAATTTTCTCTTAAGACTAAGTCTCCTACCTAAAATGTTCTTGGCTTTACTTTCTTGTTGTATCCTCTTGACATCCTCTTTTGGCATACTTTGAGATGATCAAATGCTTATTGTATGCACTCATCTAACAGTTCTAGCTCTTGTAATCAAGAGATTCAGTAGTCCTCATTAGTGACTAAATTTTTCAATGATACCCTCAATGATGGAACCTCTACTTCAATTGGCAATACCGCTTCATACCCATATACCAGTACAAAAGGAGTTGCTCTAGTTGGTGTCCTGATGCTGGTGCACTATGCCCACAATGCTAGATTAATTTTCAATTGTCAGTCTCTTCCTTATTTGCTTATTGTTCTATATAAGATCTTCAAAGTTATTTTGTTTGATGCTTTAGCATGTTCATTACCTTGAGGGTGACAGTTCAAGGAATAGTACTGAGCGATTTTGAATTAT
This sequence comes from Chamaecyparis obtusa, assembly GCA_027943335.1. Classification (NCBI taxonomy): domain Eukaryota; kingdom Viridiplantae; phylum Streptophyta; class Pinopsida; order Cupressales; family Cupressaceae; genus Chamaecyparis; species Chamaecyparis obtusa. The sequence continues at coordinate 876,782 of BSBK01007700.1, forward strand.
AGAAACAATTCATCCATGTCTTTTTTTTAATTGCCCTCCATTGTTAGTTACAATTGATGAGGGTATCCCATACCTACAAATGATGTAGTTTATGATAAACATTGAGATTTTCTTGCTTGTAGCATTGGCTAGTGGTATAGCTTCAACCCATTTTGTAAAGTAATCAGTTGTCGTAAGAATATACTTATGTGCACTGTATGAGTTTGGGTAAATCTACCCTACTAGATCAAAAGCCCATTATTGAAATGGCCAATGTGTAATGAATGGAATTAAATCCCTAGCTGGAGCATGTATCAAATTTTCATGGAATTGGCATTTCTTGCATGTTTTGGCATATTGTATAGCATCTTTTTCCATTGTAAGCCAGTAGTATCCCACTCTTAAGAGTTTCTTAGCTAATGAAAAGTCATTCGAGTGAGATCCACACACACTTTCATGTACTTCCTTTAATGCACACCTTGACTCTTCATGTTCTAAACATCTAAGTAGCGCACCATCTAGAGAACATCTATACAAGTCATTAGAAATGATTAAATAACATGATGTTTCTCTTATGAGGCATCTTTTTTCATTTCTTGAATAATTTTCAGGAAAGGTGTATCTTTAAGGTAGGAATAAATATGGGCATATCTAGATAAGACTTGGGTTTTAATGGCGCATATAATTTGGGAATCAGGTGAGTCAAAAGGGAGTTCTTCCACAGGAAGTCATAGCGAAACTGATGTTCTTCTAGTTGTAACATGGATGCTAAGGTAGCCATCTCATCAACAACTTTATTCTTTGATCTTGGAATCTGTTCAAATGCGATGTAGACAAAATACTTCTTTAGGTCATCTAACATTCTCTTGTAGGGCATTACCTTATCATCCTTTGTTTAATAGTCATTATTAACATGATTAATAAAAAGATGTGAGTCTCCATTGATATGTAGCTCAGAGATTTTCCAATCTATTACTAGCTTTAATCCATTCACTAGGGATTCATATTATTCTATGTTATTTGTGCATGGAAATATTATCTTGTATGCCTTTGGTATTTTGTATCCTTGTGGAGTAATGAACAAACATCCAGCTCTTGACCCTTGTTGTGTAAAGGAGCCATCAAAATAAATTTTCCATGGACATTTTGTAAGGTGCATGATTGCTTCATCAGGGAACTCTATATACAATAGTTTATCATCTGTTAATGGTGCTTCTGCAAGTTGATCAACTATCACTTGTCCCTTGATAGATTTTCTATCAATGTATTCAATATCAAACTCACTTAATACTAAGACCCATTTTTCTAGTCTTCTTGTCAATGTTGCTTTATTCAATATATACTTAAGTGGATCTATCTTGGCCACTAACTTCACCTTATGTGCCAACATATAATGTCTTGGATTCTAATATGTGAATACCACTACTAAGCATGCCTTTTCAATTATTGAGTAATTCAACTTATAGGAAACTAGAATCCTGTTGATATAGTATATAGCCCTTTCTTTCTTGGCTTCATCCTCTTGTGATAGCAATACCCCCAATGATGTGTTTGTTGTTGATATGTATAGTAGAAGTAATTTTCCATGTATCATACCCATCGGGATCAGAGGATTTGCCAAATATTGCTTAACTTGAGAAAAAAATTCTTGCATTATTCATCCCATGTGAACGTGACTCCGTTATGCATCATCTCTGTGAAAGGTTGAGCTTTATTCGATAACTAGGATATGAATCTCCTTATAGATTGCAACTTACCTTGAAGTGTCCTCATTTGACTGATATTCATGGGTGGTTGCATTTCAAGGATTTTTTTTACCTTTATTGGGTCAACTTCAATTCCTTTTGCTAAAACTATGAAGCCTATCAACTTTCCTGATGATACTCCAAATGCACACTTCTTAGGGTTTAACCTTAGTTGAAACTGCTCCATTCTGTCAAATATTCTCCTCAGGTCCTCCATATGTGTTGTTGTTACTTTTGATATTTCTAATATTTAATCAACATAATCTTTCATATTTCTATGTGTCATATCATGAAATATTGTCTTCATGGCCCTTTGATATGTTGCACCTATATTCTTAAGACCAAATGGCATTACGTTCCAATAGTATGTACCTCATCCACATGTAAATGTAGTTTTATCTTGGTCTTCAGGGGCCATTTTGATTTGGTTGTATCCCAAGAACCCATCCATTAAGGAATACATCTCATATCCTACAATAAGATTCACAATCATATCTATGTTAGGGAGTGGAAAATCATCTGTTGGACATGCTTTGTGTAGATCTCTGAAGTCTGTGCAAACCCTTATAGATTTATCCACTTTGGAGACAAGAAATAGTTTGGATATCCATTATGCGTAGTCAATAGCTCTTATGAATCCAACTTTCAATAATTTCTCTAGTTCTTCTTTGATTAACAATGTCACATGTGGATTCATCTTTCTCAACCTTTTTTTCACGGGCTTTACTTCAGGAGCAATGGATAGATGATGCATTACAAGGTCTGTATCTAGTCTAGGCATGTCTGAATAAGACCAAGAAAATTTGATCTTCTTCTCCTTGAAGAAGTTAGTGAATTGTAGCTTCTCCTCTTCTGACAAAGATTGAGAAATGTGGACCACTTGTTGAGCTTCTGTTGTTCCAAGATTGATTGGTTGCATTGGCTCAATTAATACTGAAGATATTTCCTCAAAATTATCTGGAAGAATATCAAGATTCTCATCCTTTGGTGCCTCTAAGAGGTTCTCACCATTGGATACATCTTGTTCTTTTACTATTTTTGAATCTGATACTACCACAATGTGGTTTTCACCGTCAAATTTCTTTATCTTTTTCATTTTTAGACTGAGAAACTTTATATCCCCCTTAGTCGTGTTTTTGCTCCTTGCACTGGTGGAAGAGGTAAAGGGTTCACAAGTGTTTAGGTAGAAAGATAGTGTATAATCATTATCAAAGGATAATAGGCTTGTGGATGTGGGTTCATTCCAATCTATAAGCTCAGGATGCATCAAAGGTAAGGATTCATAGGGTTCAAGAGACAACATCATCTTATTATTAATGTCTTTAAATTGTAAGATGATTTGTGTCAAGTTTTCTTCTGAAGAGTTGTTAAGATTATTAAAGTTATTATCATTATTATTGGAGTTCATGTTAGTTTTATGTGAATCTAACCCTAGTGACCTAGCATTAGAACTTTCTCCTTCCTCAATTTGAACTCTAGGAGTGTATTTGTGTACCAAATCTACCTCTATGTCCATTGTGGCATCAGAGAGTATGTCCCATTCATACTCATGTGAATCAATCTGACTATCATTTGAGATTCCCAAGAAGTGGGAAATAGTCATTGGTATATCTTCATCTTCATAAACATTGTTTTCTTCTTCTTGATTCTCTCTTTCTTGCAAAGGATTTTTTTAAATATGGCATGTCTTGTTGTTCTTCAAAATGAGGCATATCGAGAATATGAGCAATAGTAACCAACTGCCCCCAGTTAGGATACCTTTGTTGTAGCTCTTCTTCTAGTTCTTGTTCAAGTCCTGGATTAGTGCTAATTTCTAACAGTGGATCTCCTTGTAAGAGTAGTAATCCATCATTGGAAATTGGTTGTCCTTCTACTTCTTCTTCATCATCTAAATCACTTGATCTTTCGAATATAGGACCATCTTCAACTATGGGATGAGATGTCGCTTCTTTGAAACCTACTCCAGTTTTGCTTCTAGGATTTATGAAGTCCATGGGTATTGGTTCCATAACTCCTTTCTTATTTTGACCCAACAGTCCTTTTCCTTTATAGCCCTTTTGTTTCTTGATGTCAATACCCTTTCCATACTTGTTCGGGGCTATCTCCACATTTTTAACATTCCCATCATGTTCATCTTCTTTGTATAACCATTGTAGGACAAATTTTTCTTCATTTTCCTCTTCAAGAGACACCTTTACTTTCACCATTCATGTTCTTCATGGATTATCAAAATATTACCTTTGGAAGGTGTGAATGTTGATGAAGGTTTTCATCGAGATCTGGGAGATAAGGTTAAATCCATCATGGACATCAAGGAATCTATTTTATATTCTCCCATTCTTGTTTCTTGAATATTAACCTTCTTTTCAAAAGTCTATAGGACCATTTATTTAGAAGTTTATGCTTTGTGAGAACTTTCTTTGTTGTGTGGGATCATACTATCCACTTTCTTGAGACTATTGCAAGGATAGGTTGTATCACCTAGAATGGTTACCTCTACTCCATTGTGGAGAAAATTTATAAATTGATGATAGGTATAATGTACCACCTACATTGTATGGATCCACGGTATTCCAAGAAGAATATTCTAGGAAAGTGGTAGGTCTAGAACTTGACATATTACATCTTTTTCCACTGGTCCCACTCTGATGGGTAAAACAACCAATCCTTTAGAGGATCCTTCTTCATCATAAGTTTTGATGGTTATCTTTCTTCTTGGATCAATTGCATGCTTAAAGAACCCTAATTTCTTTACCAAATTATATGTACATATATTCAAACCAACACCTCCATCTATCAAGACACGCTTGACTCAGTGTTTATGGATCAATACGTCTATATGTAGCGGTTGATTATGTGGATGGTTCAAGGACTTATCATCTTCGCTAGAGAAAGACAAATAGTGTGGGGAATTTAGATGACCAACCATAGTTTGGAATCTGTCTACATCTAAGTCCTTAGGTACATTAGTAGTAAGCAGGGCTTGATCAAGGATCTCTTGATGGACCGAAGAGATTTTCAATAGTTCCAAAATAGAAATTTGGGCAGGTGTGCATTGCAACTGATCTACTAGATTGAACTTTGAAGGTAATGTCAATTGTTTAGGAACCATTGTTATACCAGGTGGGTTTGATGTAAAATATCCTTTAAGGGTGATCTTAGCTTGACTCATCGTCACAAAATCAAAATATTTTATCTTATCTTGTACTCCCTTAAGAGTAAGCACATTGATGTATTTTTTGTAGGGTTCCACCATATGAATCACATTATCATTATCAGTATAGATGTAATTAATTTTGTTCCTTTTAGAAGATTCACCTTTTTCATAATTAGGCAATGGGGTTTGAAATACTTTGTGATCGTTATTCATATGATGGCCATCCACTTTAACATTTCCTTCTTCAATTAGGTCCTGAATGACATGTCTTAGCTTCATGCAGTTATTGGTTTTTTTTCCTTTATTGCGATGAAAATCACATTATTCTTTATCATTCCACAACTTCGGTTTCACCTCCGATTCCCATGGTTTTGAATCTGGGATTGTAATAATCTAATAATCCAAAAGTAACTTCAAGACCACCTCTAGTATATCTCCCAAAGGTGTAAATGTTCACTTAGGTCTTGATGACCAAGGCTCATTTTGATTATTGGTCCTATTAAAATTTTTAGGAGCCATTGGTGTCATCGTCATATTCAAGCTCTTACTAGCTTGTAGACTTGTAGAAAGATTAAACACCTCAAGCTTGGGTCTTGTATTAGATGCATCTACTGTTAGAGTAATAAAGTGTTTACTGATTAATTAAATCATGTTTGATATACTTACTAAGTCACTTATTACCTTTTTCTACTTAAGCTAAACTTTAGGCATATAATAATTAATTACTTTATTAATTATTATTGTGCAGCCTAGGTTTTACCCTTTTAGGGTTTCAAATATCCTTTTATAAGGATTGATCTCCTTTTTATTCTTAATAGATTATTCATTATTGAATTGCAACTTTTGTTTTTACACATCAAGAATGATTTCTCCTCTCTTATGGATTAATGCATTCAGGCCTCCATAGCTTCTTGCTTCTTCTCTCTCTTTTTGTGACAAGTGTTTGCATGTAGGTGTTCTTGGGATCTATGGGTTGTTTACTCTTCAACTCCAATATGGTATCAGAGCTTCAGATCTGTTTTCCCCTGTCCTCTTCCTGAGAGATTCTATCGTGTTCATCAGATCTACAATTTCAAACAGTTTTCTGTTGGATCTAGGGGACCTCTCTTTTTGGTCATCTTGGCTTCAAATGGACCTCATGGTTGTGATTAGAGCATCCAAGAACCCCTAGCTCCATATAAAATTTGTCCAATTTGGATAAATTTGGAATCTGTGGCAAAAAAAATTTGCAACCGACCCTGACACAGATCCTGAGGCAATCACTGGTTTTTTCATGCACTTTGGGCCCAAATGAACCTTGACATTGAGCTCGCAATGCCCAAAAACCCCTATTTCCATATAAAGCACATCAAATTTGGACGTCATTGCATTGTGAGGCAAAAAAATTTTGCATGTCAGGTCGTACGACCCTTACACACAAATCAAGGCAAAAATTGTACCATCCTGACATGCAAATCAAGGCAAAAAAAATACTATCTTGGCATGCAAATTGAGGCAAAAATATATACGACCTGACATGCATCTCGAGGTGCACATGTGATTTTGAAAAATAAATAAATAAATTTTGCAGCGACGACCATTTGGCCATCAAATTTAATCCCAGGCAGATGCAGTCTCAGCCCTTGGTCATATAGCAACCAGGGGCCTAGTTTTTTAGCCTTAGGGGCCTTTTATGCTGCGATGATCATTTGGCTGTCAATTCTAGCCCTATGAAGTGTTGACGTTAGCACATGTCAACACATTTGGACACCATTGTTTGGGCCCATTAGCATACCTATGGTTTTTTGCTCATAACTTGAGCATATGGTGTCAAAATCAGGCAAACGAGATATCATCAAAAAGCTAGTTCTGATCTATATCCAAATCTATAGGTTTGAATTTCTTATTTTTCTTTTTTGATTGTTTTTTTTACCATCAAAGCCATATGTTGAATTTTGCACTCCGGGAGCTCTATCTTGCGCATCTGGACTCCGTTTTGGGCAAACAATATATCATTGGAAAGCTTGTTCTGAGAGATTTCCAGTGCTATGAGTATTTTTCTAGATTATACTCTAGGTACATTTTATTCAATTTTTTGCATTTTTGCAATCTGGTGGATATCTTCGATGTTTCAGGTCCTAGGATCTCTTCTCTTTGAGGGATGGCTCATCTTAGGTTGTTCTTTTGTTTCAGCAACCTTCTCTCTTCTTAGAGTAGTGTATACTTCACTTTTGTAGCATTATTTCATGTACACACACTGAGATAAAGTGTCATTCTATTGCATGTATGGGATCTTGCACATGTTCATGCTCTTTGTACTCGTACTCCATTATAAAGTGCCAGGGGGGTTTGATGTTTGCCTTTGTTTTCTATCTACTTTTGTCATGTGAGAGTTCCTCCAACAACATTAGCCTCGGGTATCATTATTTGTGTTTTTACTCTCTCTGCACCTTCAATGTTTCAAATTCATCTTCATCATGCAGTTCATATTGGATGATCTTTTTAGTGTACCTGTCATTACTCCCCTGTCAACATTATGGGGGCGGGTGTTCTATTGTTGGTTCTATTGCTTCCTTGGTTTGATAGTGTGAGATATGTATTTAGTATTTGATTCTATGTACTAGGCAGATGCAGTGGCTGGGTACATATGCATTCCGGTGAGATGGATCATTTACCATGTGGACACTCTTTCCTTTTCTATTTTTTGGGATGCACTCTTCCAACTTTGATTGATCAACTCTTCAAAATTTTGGTGTTTTATGCCATTTGTATTTTTGAGTTCATGTGTTTGCCTTTGTTTTCCTCCTGATTTGAGTAGTGTCATTTGAGGGCACTCGTGCAGATTATAATATATGTATCTTTGACTTAAGTTGTTTTCCTTTGTTTGCCTTCTTATTCGAGTAGTGTCATTTGAAGGCACTCATGTAGATTACAGTCTTCTCTACCTGGTCATATTTTAGTGGAGGATCTTCAAATCAACAATTACTTCTTGATAGATTTTGCATCTTTTTTCTTCAGTGATGTTGTACATGTTCATCCTTGTTCCTATTTTCTAGAACATTCCTAGTTTTGGAGGCTTCTTCAGTCCTTTAGACTAGTCTTTGTCTCTTTTTGGAGTAGATTTTTTCCCATGTGGTTTTCTCTATTTCTCCACTTTATAGAGACTCTCTTTTTTACTTAGGTACCTTATCAGGCCTTTTTTTGCCAGGACCGATTTACTTTCAGTAGTTATTTCTAGGTTTTTAGCTTCTCCCAAAGTTCATCTTAAAGGGGGGTGTTAGAGTAATAAAGTGTTTAATTGATTAATTAAATTGTGTTTGATTTAATTACTAAGTCACTTATTACCTCTTTCTACTTAAGCTAAACTTTAGGCATATAATAATTAATTACTTTATTAATTATTATTGTGCAACCTAGGTTTTACACTTTTAGGGTTTCAGATCTCCTTTTATAAGGATTGACCTCCTTTGCATTCTTAAGAGATTATTCATTATTGAATTACAACTTTTTTTTTTGCACATCAAGAATGATTTCTCCTCTCTCGTGGATCAATGCATTCAGGCCTCCATAGCTTCTTTCTTCTTCTCTCTCTTTCTATGACAGGTGTTTGCATGTAGGTGTTCTTGGGAGCTGTGGGTTGTTTACTCATTAACTCCAATATCTACAACTCTATCATTGACCACATTCTTATTCTTATTCTTGTATTTGTACTTATCCTTATTTTTGTTAGAATAGTACTTGTCTTTATTCTCCTTATAGATAGTGATTTCTCCTTTCTTCACCAAGACTTATTCGATCTTAATTGCACTATTTATCATCTTTTCAAAACTTCATGGACCTTGAAGTTGTATGGGAAAATTCATTTCAGGCACCAAATTGTTAATGAAGATGTCCACCTTCTCCCTCTCTCAGGTAATTGTCATGAGTATCTTGCAAATATGTTTCTCCATCATTGCAAAAATGTTAGGAGTGGTTCTTCACTCTTTTGCTTCGTATTGCACAGGTCTAACATGGTTACTATATGTTGTATATTGTATGAGTACTATTGAATAAACTTTTTAACCAATTCTTCAAATGTCTTAATGCCTATGGGTATTTTGGAAAACCAGTCCATTGCTTGTCCACCCAAGCTTCTTGGAAACAACCTCATCAAGTAGGTTTGTTCATCCATAAACTTTATGGTCAATGTGCAAAAATCTCTTACGCGATCTTGAGGATCTAAGTTGCCACTATATTTGTCGTATTTAGGAATTATGATATGTTGTGTAAATGGTATCATTCTTACATCCTTATCAAAAGGGAAAAGACAAATATGTTCCAATGAATATTGTTTTTCTAGTTTGTCATTTTCTTTCTTCAAAACTTGTATCTCTACTTGCATAGAAAGCAATTATCGTGTTAATATAGATATAGGAGTAAGATCCTCTTTTTTCTTAAGTTGATTGACATCATAGTCTTTAGGTAACTTCACTCCTTGAGATGCTAACTCCAAAAAGTATTTTTCCTTATTTTCTTCCAATGTTCTTTTGAGTAACTTTTTGAATATTTTTATCCTTTGGCATCTTTGGTATTCTTGTTCTATTAGATCTCTGTCACTATCAAAATCATAGTGATTTTCTTCCCCTTGATTGCCTTGTTCTTCTTGGTCATTGTGATCATTGTTTTGTTCTTCCCAAGTGTAATCATTTTAATTCGACATATTGGTAGTACCAAGAGTCATGGTATGAGTAGTACTAGGAGTAGCACCAAATAAAGGATTTAACCTTGATGTTTCTCCTTGTTTGAAACTCAATAATGAAACTTTGTTTGAAAATGGATTTTATTTTGGATACTAAGACTTATGTCTTGTGTTAACCATGAAATCTTGATAAGGTAATTGTTTGAGTATCCTAATATGTCAAAGGGTTTGAAAATTTTCCAAGTGTTTCCATCCAAGGTTGCAAGTGTGGGTTTGAAAATGTGACTGGATCCAGTGTCAAAGGGGGGCAATGCCTTGTTCATGAGTTGGGAACCAAGTGCAAAGGGGTTTTGGGTGTTTTAAAAGCTCCGACGTTTAAGGGTTAGAATGACTTGTTCGTGAACTAGGAACTGATTGGATTGATATGGATTGGACTACACAACTTGATGAATGTGGATTAAGACCAAATAGGTAGGTGAGGTACACTCAAGAATTGACCATCTCAAACGTATAGGTTCACTGGTTATGATGACAAAAACTAACAAAAGACTCAAAAGGGTACACAAAAATCCAAAAATCTAGGATCTGGCATGTGCAGAAGTTCTCTCTATCTCAGATGTGATCCTCTATATGCGACTTCCAGGGATGTTAACCAAAAATGATCCAGGAAATCATAGATGCGACCCCTAATCCAAATGCGACTTAGGGTATACCAGATGCGACTTTGTATTTACTAGATGTGACTCAGGATACCAAATGCGATCTTTTGATGGTTTGTCTAAGGATAATTTTATCAATTTTGTCAAAAAAAATAGGATTTTTCTATTTGATTCCAAGGATTATGAGTGTTTGAAAGGATTTGTGATTTATTTAATGTTTTTTATCTTTAGTTTTAATTCAAACACATCAAGAAGAGTTGTTTTTAGATCACAAACACACTTAATTTGCCTTATAAACTTGGCATAGATTGGAAATGCTTGTTCATTAGCTTAGGAAAAAACTCAAAGACTCCTTCGAATATGATAGTCCAACAACACGCAATGGATGTTGGAGGTCATATTAGCTGAGTAGTAATGTCTAGGAGGGCTCGATATGATGAACTTCTTGGGGAAATTACTATTTGCCTTGCCTAAGCAATACCAACCTTTCGGGGGTAATCCAGGTGGTTTCTAACATAAGGGATTTAGTAAAGGCATCAGTTCATAATCATCTCCCATAGTCCAACAAGAAAGATTGAGGCCTATAGCCCTATGATTACTCGAATTTGTGTAGTCTCGCAAGCAATATTTAAGTGCCTCTACTCTACACAAGATTCAAGCATGTCTAAAGAATGATCAAATCATGGTTCCAAGGACAAAACCGACTAAGTCTTCCAAGATTTTCATCTCAAGGAAGCATCTTTATTATAGTGAAGTGGAAGGGTTGGCTTTTACCTGTCCTCACTTGGCTCATTCCTAGGAGCTTTTTACCTCAACCAACAAGTGGTCTCTAAAGATTATAGAAATGAAATTAAAGAGGATTGGTGACTAAGGAGTATAGATTTTTTATTCTCCACTAGGGAGAAGAGCATACTCTCCTATCCATGTTATTTTCTCCTATCAAACACATCATGCAAAGTATGGTGAATTTACCCCAAATTTGACCTCAAATCCCAACCTAATGTTTGATTTTCTGATTTTCCCAAAGGGAAAAGAGCATAATCCTCCAATAAGGTTTAAAATTGACCTCAATTTGTAATTAAATTCTTACTAAATCAAGAAAGACAAGCATAAAGTGTTTGGTTGATTCCATGAGGCAACCTACAAAACCACATATTAGTAGTCTTATTTGTTGGTTTCTCTTTGTCAATTAGACTTGCAAACCACAGTCAAATTGGAAAAATCAATCATAATCACAAAATTCACTCATTAGTCATTAGGAAGTTCAAATTTGCAAATAAAATCCCTAAATTTGATCCTATTTTAAAATCACATGTGATCAACAACCAAATGTGATACAAAGTTTACCAGATGTGATCAATAGTCCTAAATGCAACACAAAGTTTACCAGATGCAATCTAGGAAAGACCGGATGCGACCTTGTTTCGACCTGGTGCGATCTTTCTTCCTGAATGTGATCCAAAGCTCCAAATGTGATCCTAGTTCTATTAAACAATCACAAAATTGAGTTAAAAAGCCAAAAATATGGGGCTCAACCCCACGGTGGTTGCAAGAAATGTGTGTGTGATTTTTTGTACCTGTTATCTTGCAACATAACACTTCAATAAGACATTAGATTGTTAGTTTCTTAAGCAAATAGGAAATCTAGGAAACTAGAAAATTCATCATATTGCTCTCTAACTAGCAAGAGTGTATTTAAAGTCTACCTAGCTCTCAAATTTAGACTCTAAACAGTGACAATTCTCTACTAGAATGATAGATTCAATGCAATTAACTAAGAAAATTAGGAATCAAATCATTCCATTAATTTATTACCAATTAAGCTTTAAAAAGAAATGTGAGTTAATTAGCTATGAAATTCAAAATGACAACATGTAAGTATGAATGCAATTAACTATATGATTTGTGAGTTTAAGATTCCTCTTTTATAGAAACCTTAGTGAATTCAACGGCAATTTGAGAGGAGTGGTTGAGATTTATCCTCCTTTGATCCATGTGGTTAACCTCTCATTTGTTGATTTTGTCCTTGTTGTCCCTTGAGAGGTGACATGTATTTTAAGTCATTTTATTAATTTGTTTTAATTAATTACTTTAACCATGCATTTAAGTGGGATTGATTTAATTAATTAGGCTTAGAAGTAATTAATGTGATTTTTGATCAATTGATGATGTTTACATGCTTGATTTGGGAATTTTATTAATTTTATCAAATTATGATAATAATTAAACAATCGAATTAACATAATCAGGATATTATTCTAAATTAGTGCAAATAGGGCCTTTGGTTTTACTAGTCTGATTTAGAGTGATTACAGAGTTAGTCTTACATCATTTGCCACTAAAACTAGGAGCAAAACCTATAAGAAAAAGCTCCAAAAGATGCATCCAAATATAACACTATCAGTTAAGGCTAAACTCAAAAAGCTACTAGATGTAGAATTCATAAGATCCATTGATTATGCATAGTGGATCTCTGACCTAGTTCCAGTATCTAATCCCAACGGAGATACCAAGATTTGCACATATTTCAGAGACTTGAACTAGGCATGTCTTAAAGATGGCTTCCCTCAACCCAACATAGACATGATAGTAGACTTAACATATGGATATAAAATGTTATCACTAATAGATGGATTCTCAAGTTACAATCAAATCAAAATAGTAGCTCAGAGGATTGGGCCAAAATAGCCTTTACATGTGCATGGGGCACTTACTACTGGAATGTCACAACTTTTGGTTTAAATAATTTCAATGAAACCTATCAATGCACAATGACCATAATTTTCCATGACATGATGAACATCACTATGGAAGACTACTTGGACGACATTCTAGAAAAATCACTAGAAAGAAATATGCACTTGATTGTCTTGCAACCCGTCTATGAAAAATTAGAGGAATACAAAGTCTGGCCCAACCCCACAAAGTGTGTCTTTGGGATCACTTTAGGTAAACTACTAGGATTCATCATGTCACACCATGGGATTGAGATAGATCCAGAGAAAGTTAGGGAAATCATTAAAATGCCACCACTCACAAACATATGTTAGTTAAGGAGTCTATAAGGAAGATTACAGTCTATTAGAAGGTTTATTTCACAACTTGAAGATAAGTAGTGTCACCATTTCAACATATACTTCATAAGGGTGTACCATTTCAATAGACTAAAGATTGTTAGGCTACATTCTAAACACTAAAATACTATATCATTTCAGTGCTAGTACTCATGTCTCCTATTCCAAGTCAGACCCTCTTGTTATACATATTAACAATAGAACATTTATTGGGGTTATTATTAGCCAACATGAATCAGAAGGCAAGGAACAATCAATCTACTATATCAGTCAAAGACTTGTGTCTTGTGAGATCAACTATATTGAAATAGAGAGGGAATGCCTTCCTATCATTTTTTATTCACAAAAGCTCAAACACTACATGCTAAGCCACAAAACATTGTTTGTCACCAAAATCAATCCATTAAAATATCTCTTGAGTAATGAAACACTAACAGGGCAACTAGCTAAATGGTTCATGATCATGAGTAAGTTTGACATCGAGTATGTGGATAGGAAAGGCATAAAAGGCCAAGTCGTTAATGACTAACTAGCAGATGCACTAGTACTATTAGAGCATCCTATGTTAGTAGAGTTTCCAAATGAAGGAATATTCACTATAGAGGAGTTGAATTAATGGAAGCTATATTTTGATGGCTCATACATACAAAATGATTCAGGTGATGGAGTGGTGCTTATCACACCATGAGGAGACTCAATACCTAGGTCATGAAGATTAAACTTTTCTTGCACAAATAACATTGCAGAATATGAGGCTCTAATAATGAGACTAAAATAGCAGTTCAATGGAAAATCAAACACTTGCAGTTATATGGTGATTCCCAACTTATCATCAACCAAGTCAATGACAATTATGATACCAAGGATGAAAATTTAATCCAATATAAATCCATGATAGAGGTTTTGAATTAGTACTTTGATCATATCTCTTTTGAGAAAGTCCTTCAATCTTGGAACAAAGCAATTGATGCAATATCCACAGTGGGACTTTTGCTAGACATGCCTCCTGAAGTTTCATACTATGAATTCCTCATAGAAAAACTAATGGTTCCAGTCTTTAAAGTCCCAATTTCCAAATTCATGTGTAAAATTCTTGGTCCTAATTTGGGCCTTGGTATCAACATATCTATGCCTACCTTAAAGACCAAGCCATGTCCCTAGACCTGTCTAGAAACCAAAAGAGATCCCTCATAAGGAAAGCCTCCTATTATACCATTATTGCAAATAAACTTTATAGAATAATCCTAGATGATACACTCCTTCGATGCCTCGATTCAAAATAAGTGTAATGCCCTTACCAGGGAACCCTAGAGATATTAACCTAAAACATAATACTAAGTTTGCAGAATTTTTTTTCCTTAAATGTTTACAAATAATGATGAATAAATAAGCGGAAGTAAAACATAAAGTCCATAAGAACATAAACATAAATATAATCTCAAAGTAGATTACACATCTCAAGGGTCCCTTGATGTAGAAACTACGAAATACAACTACAACCATAATTGCATATTACATCATAATTACAACTGAATGATAAAAATACACATACTCATCAACACCCACTGCACATGTCATAGGGTATGTAACATAATAAACATAAAGTACAATATGATATCTCCAAACTAACTGATATAATGATTCACAAATATAATATAAGAAAGATAAGAATACACATCCAACAATGATGAACAAGAAGGTACAACTACTACAAGGATCATCCAACATTGGTACACGAACATTAAAATTTTAAATGGTAAAAGAATCACTACCATCTGACCTCATGGAACCTAAATGGTCCACTCCCATCGTATTGAGGAGATAACAACGGACCCCACTTGGGTAACAAATACCACAATCAATCACAATACAAACTAAGAAATGGATCTTGAAAGCTTTCTAACTCAAAAGGTACAATAGGATAAAAAGGTAAAAACATACTCTACCAGAGGAAACCAACACATGTAGGAAACCTAAGATGCATATGGGGAAGTGTCATCACTTGTGCCAACTCTAGAGTTATCTTGGTAGTCTCTCAAGACCCTAACACCCTAGTGACCTTATGTGGTATCAGTAACCTCTCATATAGACAAGGCACCAACAATGCTATATCCAAGTCCATGTAGTGAAAAGCATCATTTCACAAATCATCCTAGCCTATACTAGCACTCAAGGCATGGGTGAGGAACATAGACATCTTATTAATATTTATATCCTAGTAGATTTTATTACGTTATCACTTTATTAAGTCACTTGCAATAAGTTGTCCTGGTAGCCACTTGCAGGCCTTGACGCCTATTGCAAGTCACTCCCCACCTATACACTTAGTTAACCTACCTAGGCTCATAATTCAGAAATAGATCTCACAAATCATATAAAGCATGATAATCAATTTTAGTTCCATAAAAGATATTTGGAACTTACACTGGTCCTCAAACCATAATCTCACAATTACACACTTGTCCTCAAACCATAACATCATAAAAATATATTCTCTCAAAGAGTTCACAAACTAATAAGATTAAAATGAACAAAGGTTGGGTAAAAAGATCAAAACCATTATCATATTACAAATATTATAAATATCTATGCCAGAGTAAAAAGGTAAAACCCCAAGCCTCTGGTAACAATTCCTAAAATCCAACTTAATGCTACCCATATCAATAATCAAATACAAAAACCAAAAACTCCAATAATAAACACATCAATATGAAATTTTCATCAAATAATATTTAATTATATAGCATTATTATTCTTATTTTTGTTTTTCTGAAAGAATTCTCATGTATGAATTTTATTTATTTATTTATTTCTAAAAATAGAATTTTTAAAAATAGAATACCACTACATGCAATTGAATATATCATTCCTAACTAACATGCAACTGAATATATCTTCCTTAAATAACATGAAACTGAATATATCTTCTTTAAATAATATGCAACTGAATATATATTTCCTAAGTAACATGTAACTGAATATATCTTCCTAAAATAACATGCAACTAAATATATCTTCCTAAAATAACATGCAAATGAATATATCTTTCCTAAATAATATGCAACTGAATATATCTTCCTAAAATAATATGCAACATAATATATCCTCCTTAAATAACATGTAGTTGAATATATCTTCCTTAAATAACATGCATCTGAATATATATTCCTTAAATAACATGCAACTGAATATATCATTCCTAAGTAACATGCAATTGAATATATCTTCCTTAAATAACATGCAACTAAATATATCTTCATTAAATAACATGCAACTAAATATATCTTCATTAAATAACATGCAACTGAATATATCATTCATAACTAACATGCAACTGAATATACCATTCCTAACTATCATGCAACTGAATATATCTTTTGTAAATAACATGCAACTGGACATGTCATTCCTAACTAACATGCAACTGAATGTATCTCCCTTAAATAACATGCAATTGAATATATCATTCCTAACTAACACACAATTGAATATATCTTCCTTAAATAACATGCAACTGAATATATCATTTCTAACTAACATGCAACTAAATATATCTTCCTTAAATAACATCCAACTAAATATATCATTTCTAACTAACATGCAACTGAATATATCTTTCTTAAATAACATGTAACTGAATATACCTTCATTAAATAACATGCAACTAAATATATATTTCTTAAATAACATGCAACTAAATATATCTTTTCTAACTAACATGCAACTAAATATATCTTCTTTAAATAACATGTAATTGAATATGACTTCATTAAATAGCATGCAACTAAATAGATCTTCCTTAAATAACATGCAATTGAATATATTTTTTCTAACTATCATGCAACTGAATATATCTTCCTTAAATAACATACAACTGAATATACCTTCATTAAATAACATGCAACTAAATATATCTTCCTTAAATAACATGCAACTGAATATATCTTCATTAAATAACATGCAACTAAATATATTTTTATTAAATAACATGCAACTGAATATATCTTCATTAAATAACATGCAACTAAATATATCTTCATTAAATAACATGCAACTGAACATATCATTCCTAACTAACATGCAACTGAATATATCTTCTTTAAATAACATGCAACTGAATTTACCAATCCTAACTAACATGCAATTGAATATATCATTCCTAACTAACATGCAACTGAATATATCTTCCTTAAATAACATGCAACTGAATATATCTTCCTTAAATAACATGCAACTGAATATACCATTTATAACTAACATGCAACTAAATATATCTTCATTAAATAACATGCAACTAAATATATCTTCATTAAATAACATGCAACTAAATATATCTTCATTAAATAATATGCAACTAAAAATATCTTCATTAAATAACATGCAACTGAATATATCATTCCTAACTAACATTCATGATTATCAAATAAACGCATATTTTTAACAAACACTCATTATTTACACAAAATATCTAATCAAACATGAAGAAGACAATGATTTTAATTGAGAACTTTTAAAGATTTTAAAACCTTACCTTAATACACAAAGCTGAATAAAAAATTAATTCCAAATCTTGAAAACCCAAAGCTTTCAAAAACACCAAAACTCTAATCCTCCAAAAATTTGCCAAGAGAGAATTCTTCAAAACCTGATTGAATTCATCTCAAATGGTCTCCTAGCTCTCTTATATAGAAAACTCAGATACCAGAGTTGAAAGAATGCAACTCCAAAATAACAAAATAGAACTCAATTGTGAAAAGCAATAAAGTAGTTAACTCCAAATAACAAAGATAAGAACTCAACTCCAACATTGTTTTTATCAACTTTAATTTATTAAAAGAGTTATTTATTTAATTTTCTCAACTTTAAGTCACTTTAACTCAACTTGATTTTAAAATTTTAAGTTCTAATTTTATAAAAAAGTACGTTTTAAGTTGCATTATTTAATTTTAATTAAT
Organism: Chamaecyparis obtusa; assembly: GCA_027943335.1. Lineage (NCBI taxonomy): Eukaryota > Viridiplantae > Streptophyta > Pinopsida > Cupressales > Cupressaceae > Chamaecyparis > Chamaecyparis obtusa. The sequence goes on from BSBK01007700.1 coordinate 895,008, forward strand.
TTAAAATATGCAACTCAACTAATAACCACTTAACTCAAATTACACATTTAAATTTAATTATTTATTTAATAATTATAAGTTTTGTCAATTAATTAATTTTGACTTTATAATTAAATTATTTATTAAATATAGATAATTAATTATTTTTCATTAATTAATTAACCTTATATTTAATATTTTAATGTATCATAAGGTGTAACTATTTAATCTCATTTAATTAGTCCTAATTAATTCCTCAATTCATTTTAACACCAAAACCACATCAAATCACATGACATGCAACCATGAAACAAAACTGACTAAACTAAAATACAACAATCAAGCCTAAAGGAAGGGCTCATGAATTTACATCATTTTGAAGAATTTGGATAGGTATAAAATCAAATACTTATCCACTATTTCAAAAGAAGTAATGGCTTAGGTTGGGATTGGACCTGTATGTTATCTCCCCTCTCTTACCATTAAGATATTGGGATAGGGCACGCTCATCCTGCCAATTCAGGGAAGTCGATGTCTGGTACTTGAAATCCTACATAAAAGATGAGCATGTACATACATGTATAAATATAAACAAGTAATGATGGGGATTGGTCGATCGTGTGGATCTCGCAAGCAAGTAGCTACGACTTCGTCCCTCAACCACATAAGGCACATCAAACAAAAATATAAAACATACATGCCAATCATACAAATGCAAATATGGGGTTAATAAACCATAAGCATCAATCATATCCTAACATATAATTCATCATCCTAAAATAACCATAACATATAGAAAAATAAACTAGGAGAGGGGTATTACAATAAGCACACTCACCATTAAAATAGGTACATGAAGGTATCTATGGTGGCCATTCTAGTAGTCTAACCCTTACTAACAAACTTATGATAATTGGATATTATTGGCCAACTATGGAGAAGGATGGTTGCAAGTTTGTTCAGTAGTGCCCCAAGTGTCAGATACATGGGGACCTCATTTATGCACCAACATAGGAGTTGTATCCCCTTAAATCATCATGACCCTTCTTGTGATGGAGACTTGATCTTATTGGCAAGATACACTCGCCATCTAATAATAGTCATAAGTACATCATTATTGCCACTGAGTATTTTACAAAGTGGATCAAATCTATACCAATGACCTATATAATCCGTAAACAAATTTTCAAGTTTATTTTGAACTATATCATAAGCTGATATAGAGTGCCTCAAACTATTATCACTAACGATGGCATTCCTTTCAAGAATACTAATGTCCAAGACCTTTGCGACCAATTCCATATCCAACACTGGTTCTCTTCTCCATACTACGCTTAGAGTAATAGTCAAGCTTAGGTGTCAAATAAAACTATCCTTAAAAAGATAGTTGATTACACTAATCAAGACTCACACATTCAATTAAATACCACCCCATGAGCTTATCAAACCAGTTTTTGCACACCTATCGGAGCCATTCCTCATTCACTACTCTATACAACCAAAGTCATCTTGCAAATAGAGGTTGAGTTACCATCACTGTGAGTGTCCTTACATAATATCATTTTAGATGAGAATTGCCATGCATCTCAACTACATAAGCTGGAACTACTTGATGAAAGAAGATAACATGCCTTGAATCACTTATAGGCATATCACAAGTGTCTCCTTAGGAACTACAAAAAGAAAGTATGAGTCGGGTTCTTTGAGTTTAGAGACTTAGTGCTTATGGAAAATTAAAAGAATCAAGTTGACAGAGAGATGCCCGACGAGTTTGAATCTATTTAGATAGGTCCCTATATTATTATAATAGCTTATGGGCTAGGAGCTTACCAATTGTCTACACTAGAGAGCCAACCTCTATCTAAACCTATCAATAGATTTAATCTACACAATTTTTACGCATGACTCTCAAAGTATACTATTTTCAAAAAATAAAAAAATCTAAAAATAAAAAATAAAAATGCAAAAGATCATCGCCTTGATGAAAACTTAGCAAATAGGCATTTTGTGTGACACAAAAAAAAAACAAATTAAAAGAAATAATTTTTCCTATGGTGAAAACCACTTTGGTGGTGTCTTGGGTAAGTACCATGGTGAAAACTAGGTGATTTGGTGGCGGGTATAGAGATCATGGCTCCATTATCTATCATTATTACTAACTGATTTCTCTTATCACTTCATCCCCATTCCATAACAAGTGCCTTGGTTGTCCTCACATGGCTTGAAATTCATCAATCATCCTTTTCAATCATTCCTCTTTTCCTAAATCAAGTTGGCCCATCAAACACATTCTACAATAAATCCCCTTTTTTGTTTTGACTGGGAATGTCATGATCCTAATTGTTCTGAAAAAAACTAAAAAAGTCTTGAAACAAGTCCCAAAAAATTGAAAAACTTTAAAAATTCTGGAACAAAGTCTCTTTCATCAAATTATCCATTGCAAATACAACAATCCTTCTGCATTAAACAAGCATTAAACGACATCAAACATAGCAAGTCTGAGCTTTCCAAAATTGAGTTGTAATCGACAAACTTACCAATGGGTCCTCAAATCAAACTAGTCAAATGGTCTTATCTATTGGTCAAATCAAAATTAATCCTTTTGACAAATAATCATTATGTCTTATATAGAGGATGGATATGCTCCAAACCAGACATGCCAGTCTTATACAAGGTACCTCATTCTTGAAACCAATCATCATCATCGTCGTTGTCATCATCATCATCATCATCATCATCATCATCATCATCATCATCATCATCATCCTCATCATTAATGTCTTTGTCAAACAACTACACAACACAGACACGTAATCAATATGGTTATTGACTTGTTGAATCAAGTTAGTCTTATTATGTCTTGATCTTTCCCAAGTCATGTTCATGTACATCTCTAGGATATCCAAAAGTGATTATAGATGTCAGGATGGTTCATGACTTATTTTTCTTTATTTTTTGTTTGTGGGGTGTATTCCATGAAGTCTAAGAAGACATTTTGGGTGTCTATGATATAAAGGAACACATATGAGCAATATATCTAATGTAGAAAATATTATAAAGGGTAATAATGCTCATGATTTTTGCTACACATACCTCGACTCTTAATGTCTGATCTTAGATGGATTAGCTCACATTCCTTGACTACACCCACACAGATCATTGCACGAGTGAGCCTTCTCCTTGAAGCTGTCACTGGGTTGATGGATAGGAGTTCACCAAAAGAACTAGCTATCCCTGAGAAGATATATATTTACCAGTATTCCATAGGTAGGCATGGAATCTTGATCCAAATAGGAACTTGAGTTAGGAATGATTCATCATTGAGATTCATGTTTGGGTACCACTTTTGAAGGACTAAAGCGGGTTTTCCAACCATCCAAGGACCCCCGCATAAGATCTTGGCCTTATCTTCTTCACAGGAGAATGAGAAAGAGAAATATCCCTTAGTCATAGTAGTGATATCCACCTGGCCCTTTAAAACCCATTTTTTCTCAACATAAGCTCTAACCACCTCTATGTTGGGTCTCGGGCCTATAAACTTCCCAACTAGGAAATTCACCATCAAATCTATTTTATGGTCAATAACCAAATCCAGGATAGAGATAGAAGATTTACCAGTCAACCAATCAGAAATATTTTTGACTTTGGGCAAGGAAGACTTACCGAATGGTTTGATTTCAAATAAAGAGGACCACTTTTTTTGTTGAGAAACTACACCCAATTCAAGAGCATCTCCCTGGATGGGTCCCCCTCCCAAGTCCCCAAGTTTAAGAGAGGCCCCTGACATAGTATTAGGGGGTTTTTCTTTCATCCCATATACTTCCATATTGTCCTTTCCCCCATATGTAGATTGTTCTACAATAGAGGAAGTGTTCCCACCTACAACATAATTCAAATTTTGAATCTGCCCATTCTCTTGTTTGCTCTCTCTCATACTATCTTTGTTTAAGGTTATGCTTTTAACAAGGTAGACAAAAAAAAGGTTGCAACATTAGGACTTCCCGAGAGGTCACCCATCCTAGTACTACTTCGGCCCAAGTGCGCTTAACTATGGAGTTTTGATGGGATCTAGTACTTAACTTATGTGTCTTGTTGTTCTTCACCTCTTTGCATTTATTTTTTATTAAAACAAACATCTTAGCTAATTATAACCTTGTGGATAACAATATCCCACAAACTGTACCCCTTTGTACCTTCTACATAGCCAAGAAAAATATATATCGTGGACTTCTTGTCTAGCTTATTTCAATTGTCTAAATAAGAATATAAGCATAAGCATCTAAACTAAAAACACAGATAAATAAATAATCAATAGGTTTACCTTTTTGTACTTTCTTTAAGAATATTATTATCAAGAGTTTTAGTGGGTGATCTATTGATTAATAGAAACAAGTTGTAGCAACAACCTCACCCCAAAAATTATGCTCCAAACCAGTAGTACTCAACATGCATCTAACTCACTCTATAATTGTACGATTCATGCATTTAACAACACCATTCTATTTTCATGTCCTACAACTATTAATTGCCTTGTAATTCCATGCTCACTACAAACCTCATAAAGTTCTAAAAAAAACCCACCTCCATTATCTATTCTTAAACATTTTATAGTCTTACCCTTATGGTTCTCTACCAAAGCTTTAAACTTTTTGAGATAAGAAAACACTTCGAATTTCTTCTTGAGAAGATAAATCCGCACCTTATGAGAATAATCATCTATAAATAAAATATGATGAAACCCTAACAAATGTTACAAGAGATTCCCAAGTATCTAAATGAATTAAATCTAAAACTTCTTTGCTTTTGATAATACATCTAGAAAAACTCAGTCTATTTTATTTTCAAAACAAACAATGTTCACAAAAAATTAAAACATTAGATTTCACACTTGGGAGAAGATTTCTATGTAGTAGTACCTTGAGACCATGTTCACTCACCTAGCCTAACCTTTGATCCCATATTGATATTAAGTTCATTCTACATCACTGCAACCTCTCCATTATTGGTTTCTCCA